>JADDOH010006807.1:0-39144 GCA_016648135.1 Agrypnia vestita | reverse complement strand
TACATTATAAAATAGTAATCCTGGATAAATAATAATTATAATAGTAGTAGTAGTTGGATAATTTATATTACGCCGTTTTCGCGAGTACTCACCTCAAGGGCGCTTTACACATAAAATTATCTTACAAAACAACTTACTGCTAAAAAAAACTTATTCAGAAAGTGGCATGCAAGAAATGGAATTAACGTATAATACTAAAATAATAGGGAGTTCCTGGAAGAATTAGGTGTTTTCGCGGAGTGCACACTAGGAGTGGAAAACATTAGCTAGTGTTGTAGTGGTCTGATTCTATAGATTTTCATAGGATTGTCTAAATAAATGCGTCCTTAGTAGTTTTTTGAACTGTAGTGAACTGTTTGTTTGTCTCAGTTTATTAGATAGTTTGTTCCATAACTTTGGTCCAGCCACCGAGAAAGTACGATCACCGAAATTAGTTTTGTGGACGCGATTTACTTCAGCTAACCTATTAGTATTAGATGTTGATGCTGAGCGAAGCGTTAGTTGTCTGTTATTTGCGGAGAATGGAATGCAGAAGTCGGTTATGTATTGAGGGGCCATGTCGTGAATAGCCTTAAATATTTTAAGGCAAAGCTTATATTCAATCCTCTCTGGACATCTAGGCCAGTGAAGGTTTTGAAGATGGTTTGAGATGTGCGCAAACTTTGGAACGCCGATAACGAGTCTTGCGGCGGCATTAAATACATATTGTAATTTGTTTATTTCCTGTTTCGGGAGACGAGCGCAGATACCATTACAGTAGTATTTACTTCAGCTAACGTAAGCTAAGTATTAGATGTTGATGCTGAGCGAAGCGTTAGTTGTCTGTTATTTACGGAGAATGGAATGTAGAAGTCGGTTTTGTATTGAGGGGCCATGAATAGCCTCGAATATTTTAAGGCAAAGCTTATATTCAATCATTTTTTTATATTGCTGCCTTTGCTTTGCTTTTATACCCCTCACTTGATTTGAGGTGATTATTATTAATCTTCCTCCGAATGTTATCTTTTTGGTCCGCTTTCGACATGTTTACTTCTTTCTGCGTTGGTGATTTTTCTTTAAGCCCGCTTTCGCTGGCGTCCAGAAGTGTAGACCCGGGGTACAAATGTTTCACCCTCGCGCCGTCACTCACGCAGAGTAGATTTGAATTTGGAGGGAACCGATTAGCCGCCGGACTCCTCCCAGGGGTCAGCGACCCCCGCGGCAAGGCGCGAAGCGCGCGCCGTCCGAGGAGCGGCGGGCACCTGGCAACCGGGCGGCCGGCGTCGCGGGCGCCGGAGGTGGACGCCCGCGTCCCTTTCGGCGGAGTGGCCGCGCATTGCGGACTCACCTGTTGAGCAGGCGGGAGGTGTTATTAATCACGGCACGGCCCACGCGCGCGAGGAATACTGCGGTACGTGCGCGGCACCGGGCGTCTCCTCTTTGTTGCCGAGATTCTTCCTGCGAGATACCTACGCGGCTCCGAAACTCGCAAACCACACAACACCACACAATACCACAATTTAACGCGCACATCGGTCTAATTTATATTTATTTATACAGTAGATATATAATAATATGTTTTATAATAAATTTAATCTATGTTATTTCATTTTAAACACATTATACTCCCCATAATATGAGCCAATAGCTCGAGCTTATGGGAGGAGTATTTACAAACCAAATTATAAGGTTATTATTTTACATTAGTTATATGAAATTAAACATAGTGAATACATACACATATACACAACACTATAATGTACGTATATTATTGAATCAATACTAGGAACTTAGAGTATATACAATCCATAGAGACCATATTATTTCGAAACTTGTAAGAATTTTGTTAAAAGAGGCGTGGTCATTCGGTGAGACTGGACAATTCGTTTTTAACACGTGTTTGTAATTTGTTGCTAAAACAGGGCTACCACAAATGAACGATTCTCTGTGAATTCTCTTACAATAAAGTAGCAATAAATGATAATGCCTTTTATATGTGGGTAAATTTATTTATTTTAATTTATTTTATTACAATTTTAAATATCACCACAACAATAATTATATAAGGAACTGCAATAATAATAATAATTATTATTATAATCGAGGATTATTTATATCATATCAAACATAAACATTTAGTTATCTGCATTTGTACAAATATTTAGAAAATTACGTTATTTACATAATATACATTGTTTGTATATACACATAAAATACATTGTTTGAAAAAACAATATGATGAAGTACATTAATGGAATTAATAATAAATATAAAATTTTAATATAGTACGCTATTGATTTTGGAAGATAATTAATCTGTTGAAATGTTGTCTCACTCTGACGGTAGGTTGTACCGCTGATTTGATCAGAAAGTGTAGCCTGACATCTAAATATTTAGAAGCAACTGCCTTAATTAGGTGAACAGTATGGTTCTCCAGCGGTGACTGGTCTAGCATGTGAGAAAGTAATATATTAAAACAATCTACAGTTAGGAATATTTTTAAGACCCTGTTGACTAAATATTCTAATGAAAAGTGAGGATTCATTCTTTTTCCTCCACTACGGTTAAGAGCTTCTCTAAAAACGCGTTCACTATGTGTGCAAATTAAAATAACGTCATCTGATGGATATACTAACCCCCCTCTATCTTTTTGTGCAATTAATGAATTTCGCAAAGTTGTCTTAAAGCCAATAAGGGCAGAAAGACAATTCTCACATTTAATTTTTTTATTTAGATGCCTGACAACAAAACCACAAATATAAATTATACAACTCTCCACATACTGACTGCACATATATATTGATTCAGGAATATCGTCGAAAGGCAAAGTATTTTCGAAACTCAATTCGTCATCACGTAATAATTTTAATTTGGAGGAGGAACAGTTTATAATGTTGACAGAATTATTTGAATTACAGTTAAGTATACTAATTTGATCTAAAGGTATGCAGTTTCCATTTACATTATCTTTGATTTCTGCGCGTATAAGTAATTTCTTGTACACGGACTTAAATTGGCTAACGGTTGGGTTGTTATTATAACCACCATGTGAGCGTATAGCTCCGAAAAATAATTCGATATGATCTTGATTAAATTTGTACATCGTTAGATATTTTAACACTGGGGACTCTGACATTAAATACGTCTTAACTAATAATTGTAAACTTTCTATGCAAACTCGAAAACCCAAAAACCCCATTTTTTTATTAGACTGAATAAATTTTACTCCATTTGGTAATTTTAAATCAGATAAATATACGCTAACATTACTCAGGTACGCAGAAAACTTTAAATGATTCCCCGAGAATACAGGCCTTTTCCATTCAGGTGCCGAAATATTACGGGAATTGAATATATCAAATAGTTTGTTTATACATCTTATGAAAAAAATTGTTGGTTCACTGTTAGAAAATTGTGGCAGCTTTAGATTTTTAGCACAAAATTCTATGGCATCCGCTACAGAATCGCTAAATAACTGCGCCGCTAATCGAACCTTCATTTTCTGTCGCACATAATCAATGTGCTCTCTCCGTAATTTGTTACCTAAATGAAGTCCATAATTATCCTGTAAAATATTTAATTGCTCTATAAACCTCCAATCAATGATACCACCATTGCTATCTAAAAAATATTTTTTATCCCCTAGTGTATTTCTAATTAATTTAAGCATATGACATGGGTCAAAAAAAACACAACAATTTCATTTTCAAAGAGAAAATATGGTTTTAAATTATGCTCTTCAAACGAACAACCCAACTGTTTTGCCATACTTACGTTTGGAGCTGCGCCATCGAACGTCAAAGATATTGTACGAATTCCACACCCTTTTAGCAAAGAGAGACATTGAGTAACCAAAATACTCTTTTGTTCCCCTGTTAAGCCATCCACAGGAAAATATCCAACTGGTATTTTCCATGACCCGTTAATACAAACAACTATACAACATTTTAGGTAAAACGTACTATTTATACATACATGGCTAACGACTTCATTACATGAAGGGATCACTTCTAGCAACTCTCCCATGTTTACTGTCGAATTAGTAGACTGAAAGTAATAATATCGATTAAATTTAAAGCTTTCAAAAACTCAATACAACGATTTTAGGTAAATCATACTATCTATACATACATGGCCAACGACTTCATTACATGAATGGATCACTTCTAGCAACTCTCCCATGTTTTCTGTCGAATTTGTAGACTGAAAGTAATAATATCGATTAAATTTAAAGTTTTCAAAAAATTAATACAACGATTTTAGGTAAAACGTACTATCAAAACATACATGGCCAACGACTGCATTACATGAAGGGATCACTTTAAGCAACTCTCTCATGTTTACTGTCGAATTTGTAGACTGAATGTAATAATGTCGATTAAATTTAAAGTTTATGAAAAATTAATATACCTAACGATTTTAGGTAAAACATAATATCGATGGCTCCTACGTATGCTATTATAACCCATAAATCGAAAATTTTTAGTTTTTTTATGTTTTTCTTATTTCTTATATATTTATAACAAAGAAATAAAAACATTTTGCAATTAATTACGTTTTTTTTCAGATGTATTTTATAAGGCAATGTATATTTATACCGGATGAAAATATACTACTTCATATACTAGGAGTTTCAGAATGCACACCGTATAAATTGGCGATTTAAGAAATTTTTTATGTAACGAAAAACGAATAAAGAATGAACACAATAGGTACTTACTCTATCAAAAGCCAGTTCTGCTCTTGAATAATTCGTAGGAACGGCAAATTTTTTTATTCGAACTAATTTGTTTTCTTTCCTTCTGTCAAAATGTACATTCAAGAAGTGATCTGAGCAAACACAACTGTGATTTCCGGGATTCCAATTAATCCTTCCCACAGCATGGATCCATTCACTTTTTTTTACTTCATTTTTTGGGAACCTACAAAAAATGATATCACAATCCGAATACTTTAAATAATAAATAATAAATAATTTGTATTCTAAAATTTTAAGCACAGCCCTGTCGTTCCAATATGCTTTGTCATAAAAATACCACATTGAGCTTAGTTAGATCCATACAATGTAGTGCCTTCTCATTCTTACTCCTAAAAATTCAGAATTTTTAAAGGAGAAAAAAAGAGACGGATATATTTAAAAATGTCGGCTATCTAAGTAAATAATTT
Source organism: Agrypnia vestita (assembly GCA_016648135.1). Taxonomy (NCBI): domain Eukaryota; kingdom Metazoa; phylum Arthropoda; class Insecta; order Trichoptera; family Phryganeidae; genus Agrypnia; species Agrypnia vestita. Next base: position 33,999 of record JADDOH010006807.1, on the reverse strand, counting down.
TACAGTTCGTATTGGTTAAACATTCATAGACATATTTTGATTTAAGTCATCAAAAACATCTTCAAAATAGCATTCTCCGAATTATTTGTGTAATAAAATCAATCAAAAATAAACGTTCTAGGATTTTTTAAACAAAAGTAAATGTTTGCACTTGGTTTGTTGTTAAAATTATGAAATAAAACGTATACATGTGAAATTTTCATATTTTGGATAAAATACCTGTGATAACTGATATGTTTCTTCCCGTTTCCAGTCCTATTGGAACACCCCTTCATTGCACAAGAAGGCATATCAATTTTTTGTAATATTTGCACGTAAACACACAATAATTTATCGAAAATACGGATAACAAATCTGTCAGCTTTGCCGTTCTCTGCCCGAGTTTTGAAACTCGGGCAAAGAGAACCCTTACAAAGCAATTAAAGACGTACTCGACCGGGTGATCTTTTTTGTCCCTTTTTGTCTTATGTGTCACTATATTGTTAAAACTGAGTAAGCTTTATGTTACCACGCGTACGGGTTTGGTAAAATGTTTAGTTATCCCTCTATGGATTGTATATACTCTAAGAAAAATACACGGTTTTTTTCTCGACTCGACTATGGAACAAATTTGTTGGACGAGATAAATGAAGAATCGACACGAAGTCAGGTAAAGAAAAGTCGGAAATAAAACTTCTTGCCGTGGGACGAATTACGGCTAGAATTTTAAATCAACCTTTTCTTAAGATGAGGATTCATCATCATCATCATTATTCTTGGCACTACAACCCTTGCTGGGTCTTGGCCTCCTCAATAATTTTCCTCCACTCATCTCGGACTAGTGCCAGCTCTCTCCAGTTCCGAAGCTCCAAGGCAGAGACGTCTTTGAGGACGCTGTCACTCCATCTTAATTTTGGCCTACCTAAGCTCCTTCGCCCTATAGCCTTGAGTTCAGCAGGGACTTTGGTGCTCGATGCTCGGACATTCTCTCCACATGACCCAGCCACCGAATTTTGTGACGTTTGGCTCCTTAAATAGTGTATAGAGCTCATTGTTGTAACGTCTGCGCCAAAGTCCATTTTCTAGAACCATTCCAGTCCAGTGCTCGCTCATTCCTCTTAGTTGAGGTTAAGGTTAAGATGAGGATTATTTAATTAATATTTGTTTCCCAGAGTCTTTACTAATGCACGGCTTTTTCGCTTGTACGCGCTGCACGCCGCTGATAATACGACACTTAGAAACACCTGATGCACCAGATAAGTATGCTCGCTCTGTGCCGGGCACACGCTGTTCATCGGATGTGATGCGAATTAAATACGTGAGAATATTCGAGATCGCGGCAATTGAAAGACGGCGTCCGCCGCTATCCTCGGCGATCGCGCCGACGGGGCCGATACGAAAGGGCGGCCTGCCGGACCGGCGCCGTCTCCAGCGCGATCTGCTAGTTCGACCCGCCGCAAAATCGCGCGTAAAACGTCGCGGTTTAACACGTTCGCGGAGGTGGGATTATCATCATTAGCGCGTCTCTTCCGAGCTACTGGCGGATAGTGATGGGTCCGCTCTGTGCTCACTACTACAATCAAGTACTACATTACATTGAAGTGCTCACTTCGCACGTTTTGAAGTGTAGTGCACACTACAAACTACAAACACCAAAGTTATTGAAAGTATAAACTTCAAATAGTACACTTCATTTCAAAGCGAACACTGCAAAGTACACACACTTCAAAGTTATCGAAAGTATGAGAAACGTACTTTAAATAGTGCATTTTTTTTTTAGGTCGCCAAATGTTACTTCGGAGAGAATATCGTCATTTATCTTAAATATTTTTGTCGTAAACCTTTTTTTTTAGCTCGCCAAATTTTTATTTGGGAAAAAAATATTTACTTCACTAGTACTACAATTTTGTAGTACAATTACTTCATTTCGTAGTACTACAATTACTTCACCTCATGTAGCTTTTACTACAATTGTAGTGTACACTTTGTAGTCTTCAAACTGGTAAACGTGTGTGTATTGTAGTCTTCATTTTGAAATGTAGATTTTCCCATCGCTACTGGCGGAAACTTAATTGTGGGAAGGGCGTCGTTCCCCGGGGCCTGGTCACGGAAAAGATTGACAGAGAAACAGGTAGAACAGACACGAGATAAGCGGGAATTGATCGATTTGTGAAATGGACAAGTTTCGCACGCGTGAACTGGAAGAATGGTTTCTGCGGTTTTCGGTGTAGACAAAATGTGAGCAACTAACTAACCAACACGCCGGCAGAGAAGGTAGAACGTCATATTCTTCTATCTTGGCACACCACTTTTGCTTCCATTCATACATCTTGTCATGCAAGCTCCACGTTTGTTGAGGCTTTTAAGGGGGCCATCCTCCAATATTTGTGGTTTCGGATCATGCCAGGTATTTCGCGGACGCCCTCAGTTCCAGTTGCCTTTAAAGCTCGCCACTTTTCTTAACCATACTTTCCTAGCTCGTGCGTTCTACATGACCAAACCATCTCAGCACGCCTTTATTTAATCTGTCTACCAAACTACAACTATTACATTCACTTCTAATTTGTTCATTCCTCACTCTATCGATCGAAGATTTTCCACACAAGTGCCTTGGTGACCAAAAATGTGGATAATTATATAATTATTTATGCATCTTGCACAGATTTCGAAATACTGAGAAGAATCACAATACTGAGAAGAATCACAATAAAGTTCAAAATATTTTAGGGTGTTTTTGAATGAATTTTGCCCCCCAAGGGAATCATCAATAATTAACATATGATGTATTTATCTATGTCTCACAGAGATAAAGATAAATAATTAAGATAAAATATGAGAAGTATGTGTGGAAGTGTTCTTTAAGTGATATCTATATACTGTTTCATAGAAATGACTGGTTTGCGTGATGATATAAATATGGCTTCGACATCAAATAAACAAGTCCTTTTTAAGAACGTAGAGGTCCGACATTACAATACACGTATGTACGTGTAACAACATATTAATGTAACTGTTTTAATTTAAAATGGTTCGTGTGCCATTACTGCACAACTGTTGGGTGTTGAAAAGTGATATTCCATCATAGTACATGGAGACATTTTACAAGTATTTAGAATCCCTTGTGCTCTACATTCCCTCACCCGACATATCACACTGCCAAGACTATGTATGATAAATTCACGACCACTTTTCAAAGGTCTCGTATAAAAATTGCGAAGGTCGTAAATGCAAATTAAGTTACACGGGCGTAAATAAATACGTCCCTATTTTTTAGTGTTGGGGCCAGTAATAACCAAATAAGGCGGACAGCCATAAATGTACGTTTACGGGGTAACATTATCGTTAAAATTGGTAAAAGACACCTGGAAGAGTCCTCCGATGATCAGTCACTCAATAATGACACTTACTCTGTCTATACTTTTGTTCTTATACTATCTACCTTGACTTATTTACACTTTTGTTTGTTCATATATGTATATACTTTTTATTTATATACTTTTTACTCTAATTTACTTTACTTTATTTTTCTTTTTATTATATTAATAACGTAACCATGAAATTTGATATTTAAATGGAGTCTCAATGAATGTAATAGCTACTTACCTCAGAACATGTATTTTTATGAACCTAGCAAGATAGGTAGCGATAAAGGCCTGCATACAAAATTAGATATTGTATTTGTTGCTATCTTATTCTTAAGCTCTGCAAATATTCTTACAATTTATTATATTTTGATGCAAGCTGTTGTAAAAGTTATTTAGCTATAAACGCCGATTCATCGGCACTGAAACTAAATAAACAATCACCAAAATAACAATCTTGTTATTTTGATGATTATTTTTTTGCTTGGATCGGCTTTGAAAGTCATCGTAGGATCATGCTCTGGACACAGTCTAACACCAGAACATAATATTGTATATACAGATGGCATTTCAGAATTACTAACAAGTGTAAAATAAAGCGTGTTTATTTACAATGGAATTAAAACAGCTGACAGAGGTGTCAAGTCTAGAAAGATAATTTTAGGAAAAAAACACAATAATGTTTTATGTAATCGTAACCAATCTTAAACAACGTAATTCAAAAGTTGGCCATGTAAATATTCATGCATTGGGCAGAAATAAAGATTTTTCATTTTTTTAAATTTATTTAATATATAGTACAAATACAGTTTTTATATATTTACATATTAAATTAACATTTTTTTTAAATACTCATGTAGGACCTCATCCGTGAAGAGAAGCTCTTGAGTCTGATGAAAGAGCCACAGTTATTATTATAATATATAGGTAGTATATTAATACGGTAAAAAAGATAAATTGGCAATGAAAGTATTGGAGTTACTTTGAAAAAAGCTATAGGTTTAAATGATTTACGAATTTAAGTTTGATTTTAGGAAAATTTTAATTTTTATGATTTGCTCTGAAGGGTTACTGATGCATCGTTTCTCGATAGGTAAGTTATTATAGTAATTAATGGCTTTATAAATATAGTGATGCTGCATTTGGGTTGTTTTACATTTAGGCATTAAAAATTGGTTTCCATTTCTCATAAGTTTGAGATATTCTTGGTTTTCTGTAAGGTTTTTTATTTGCATATTTTTAATATGGAAACTTGAAAATATCATCTACGTTTGGTACTGGAAACAATTTAAAGAGATCTTTTGTTGAAAATGTAGATTTTTTTTCAGTTTACTTTAATACTGGTCTTTCAATTAATTTTATATCGTTTCTTCTTCACTTCACTCATACTATCGCGGACCAACGGGGTGAGTCAAGCTGTACATATAAAAAAATGGTCGACAACATCATTGAGCGATCAGGCGCCAGAAGAATATGAAGTTGTACAGGAAAGAGAATGGGGTATTTCTTATATCCAACAGACATAAAACCGGTTAGTAATTTTAGTGTATGTATTTACGTACAATTCGACACTGATTTCTCAGAATTATCAGATTTCAAATAACGGGTATTTCCCTCGAGTATTTTTCCTCGTAAACGGGTCCAATAGGTACACCACTACCAAAGTAAAGCAGAAAAATACGAAACTACCTATCATAATCTAAAGAAACATTTCAATTGTTTTTAATTTTAATTAATTAAAAACATCGTATTAACCACTTGGGAATCTTTACGTCTACCGGTTTCGATAGAACACTTAAGACATTTAAGAATAAATAAAATACTAAATTTTAAACCACTTTATTGCTATATGTTTGTCAACTAGTTTCGGTTGGACTCAACCTTCTTCAGGACAATTATAATATAGACTGAAATAATATAGTCTATATTATAATTGTCCTGAAGAAGGTTGAGTCCAACCGAAATTAGTTGACAAACATATTGCAATAAAGTGGTTTAAAACTTAGTATTTTATTTATTCTTAAATGTCTTATAATGTCAAGCCACAAAGTGTTATTTTGCTTTGAAAAGTTTATAGATTACTTATTTTAGTGTACAAATTAATTTTTAAACAGGGGGGGCTACAGTTATGGTGGGGGTAATTGACAAGCAGGCACAGAAATGGGTAATAAATCAAGTAATGGGCTATTCATAAAATTTAACCGGTTATTAATTATATTGGCTTTAGCGTTCAGGCATTTCTTGATTTGCACCATTTCCAAGTTATGCAATCTAAGGCCTTTATTATTTACATGGAGAATTTCGATATCATTTTCTTTTGTATACGTGTGGCCTGTTTCTAAAAGTGGTTCGCGAATTCAGATAATTTACTGTTATTGACACATTTTAAATGTTGCTTTACTCTAACATTAAAATTACGTACGGAAACTGTTATAACTCTACTTGAGTTTATGAGATATGTTAACAGCAGGGGCGTGCAGTGAGATCAAGAAGCATGACATTAAATTTTCCTAAGCATACACTTTGAAAAAAAAACGAAATAAGAGGTATATCTCGTAATATTCCTATCACAATAATTAACATGTTATTCAGATTTCAATATTTCATAATATTCTGCCAGGTAAATATTTAAAATCGATTTTTTTTACAAATATATTTTTAAATAAAAGTCATGCTTCCTGTTCTCACTGCACGCGCCTGCTAAACAGCGTATACAGTAGTACGTACGCCTGCCTATACCTTAATTAAGAAAAACAACATTGCACAGCGCAATCGACCAATAGTAAGCACGTATGCCTGCACTGTGTTGAAAACAGCAGAATCTATGAATACCGCGGTGATGTCACTATCGGCTGTGACGGTATCCGACCAATGTCAGAAGAAAACGGGTACTTTAGTAATTGCCCGAAGAACTCTGCGCATCAGATCACCTGCCTGCACGTGATGCACTCTGAGCCAAGAGCACGCTGGTGGCACGTATCACGGATAGGATGCACGGTATGAGCGAGCGAGAAGTTTCCGCACATCGCGACCAGCGAAAAGCCACGTTTTCCGGCGGAGCTATTTTTCAATTAAGGGGAAAGGCAATTTTTGTGATATTTTAAAGGAACCTATGTGAATTATGATATTGGTATCATTTCTACATGAAGGTAAATATTTTTATGAATACGTTAAATTTTTTTATTTAAAAATATTCAACTTTTTTTTGGGTTCTGTCGACTGCCGAAAAGAAAAGGTCCTCTGTGGTGACCACTCCCAATTCATCTGTAATCATCACAATAAAAAAATAAAAAAATAATCAAAATTGACAGTATAATTTAGTCTTTGACGTAGGAGTATTTTAGTGATTAATTATTTTAATAAATTGACGAATTCACTTGGCACGAATTAATCTGCAGCTCTAATTCACACTACTTCGCAATTTATAACTGGTCTATAAACTCTTTATTATCGCCGGGTAACACGTTCGAGAAATTTCTCTACTTAATTATCTGTCGCTTGGTTTACAACGCACGTTAGTAACACTGTTTACGCCACAGGTTCGCCGCTAATATCGCATCGCTAGAAACGTCAAAAAACATTGGCGCGCCGCGACCTGGACCCACTATTTATATGCAACACGTTGGTTTTTCGAATTCACGAGAACATTATTTTCATTTCTAGTATTTAGGAGAAGTTCCTTCTAGGCTGTTCCAGGCGTCTCCCGAATGTTGTAGATAATCCTAGAGTGCTGTTCCATAGTGACATATTCAATTTATTTATTTTTTATATAACATTTACATTACAAACAAAAACAAGACATTGGGACAGTGCGCAATTCTTTCTACTTACCATTTCGTATACATTATATGAACACATTATACAGCCATTATAAAATCATGTTTTACGATGCCAATAATTTGTGCTCGATGTTTTCATACACAACTTGGTTGGACTGAGAGCCGATGTCGGCGTACTCGGGTCCCCGAGTCGGGAACTCGTTATAATTATACCTAATGATAGAGTTAAGTATAATTGAACGTTTTTGCCATTTTCTAAACATAAAACAGTTCTCTGTAGTAATTTAAATCGATAATTATACATACACAACAAAAACGTGTTTGCCTACCAGAGAAAAAACTGTATACAGTGAGAAAGCAGATAAAGGAGAAGTGGTAAAACGAAAATATTTTTAGTCAGCTGAGATCGCCATAGGAATAACAACGGTCAAAATAACTCTATCACTAGGATTTGCAGTTTATATAACCAGTTTTTTCGTCGGGAAATGGATGGGGTGGATGTGTTTGGATGTGTTAAACATATACTAGCTTTGCACACTGGCGACCTCTATCGTAGAAGTGAACACTCCACAGCAAAGTGCATATAATTTACGCCCTCGGAAGCAGTAATCAGTCCGCCCTCTACCTCCGCGGGTAAAGGTCGTCCTGCTGATGACGTTGAATAAGAATTCAACGAAACGTCGAGAATCGTTTCTCGGAAAAACATTACGGTTCGTATAAAATATCCGCAACCAGTTACAGTTAAATATGAAGACCCCTTGGCAAGAAGTTGTTAACTAACATTTTTGTCAAAAATAAGTTAAAAGGCCGTCTAAACTAAATATTGTACGCTCTTTCCATCGGAAATAAGTTCAGAACTTAAAAATAATTAGAACATGTTCAAATCATAGGGATGAACATGTTAACTACACTTTTTCATAAAAATCAAACCAGTTACTAATGGGAAGAACATGTTATCTTCAATAATAACATGTTCATGCCATCATTCTGAAATTAACACGTTCTTGGCTTTTAATTTGATTGGAATATTCATGGTTAAAATAAATTTTACTCTGGCAATACTGTCATACATTTGTTTTTATTTGAAGACTATTATAATATTATGTACTTATATATTATTTTTCAATCATTTTAAATGGTACATACCATGTTTTGTATTATTAATTAACATGCCAGGTATTTTATAATTTTTGATAATGGATGCTAAAAACGGATAGCATTTGAAGGGTTGTTTGATGTACGTGTTTTACCAATTTTAAAAAGTTGTTATTCTGTTAAAAATAAGTTCCAGAGGCGAAAAATGGTTGTTAACTACATTTTTTAGGAAAAATTAGTATATTTATATTTTTTTGTGCATAAATGCGTTTTTTTACTTTTTAAATACTTTTTTGATATTTTAGTGACATAAATCAATAAAAATTAATCTTGAATTAGCAATAAAACACATTTTTCAAAGGCGTAATGGAAATGTCTAGTTATCTCAAAATGACTTGAATGTTAGTTAACAACTTCTTGCCATGGGGTTCTTCATATGCCTAACGACCGTAATAACATCCTTAACTCTTTAATTGAGGGAGGCTGACGATGATTCATGGTCATCCCCCTTTCCAATGCCTGACTGTGCGTGATTTGAAAAGTGAAGTGTCGGGAGATCACACAATGTGGGAATGAAAGTGAATTCTGAACCTGCTGGTGCAACCTGTGATCTCTTGGGAAACACCCGCAGCAGCGATTGCCGCAACAATCAGCTAGACGACCCCGCGGTGCCGGAGAGAAAAATATGATCTAGAGTGGCCCGCACGACGCTTCCGTGCGCGATCATCAGATAACAGATAAGAGTTATTGTTTTCCCTTCCTCGACGGTGTTGAAAAAGATCAAATACATTGCAATACCGAGGTGTAACGCAATGGCGCAGACTTTGAGGCTTGGGTCATGTAACGAGATAGTCTGAGTAATATACAGGGTTATTTGTAAAACATTAATAACCTCGCAGGACTACATTCCTGCCTTGATTATGAGTCGAAAATGTTCAAGCTATCATGACCTAATATCGATAGTTATGGAGATATGCGACATCAAAGAATGCATTTTTTTTTCAATATTTCTGACTTCTTTTTTGTAAAACGTTGGACCATCATTACAGTAACTTATATCGAGTATGAAAAATTCATTCCCTTTAATACAAGTCAAACAAAAACCTTGGAATTCCAATTGGAAAACATTCCAATTGGAATTTTTTCAGGGTTTTAATCATTTTATTTAACTAGTATTGTAACGAATGAATTTTTCGTAATTGATATTAGTTACTATAATGATAGTCCAACGTTTTTCAAAAAATAAGTCAGAAATATTGAAAAAAAAATGCATTCTTTGATGTTGCATATCTCCATAACTATCGATATTAGGTCATGATAGCTTGAACATTTTCGACTCATAATCAAGGCAGGATTATAGTCCTGCGAGGTTATTAATGTTTTACAAATAACCCTGTATAAGTAGTATACCTGTAGATGGGAAAAATACCTGGAGAACTGGGGATAACGCCGAGATGGTGGTAGATCAATCCATGAATCATATTGTAACGAGATGCTAAAACTTTTTAAGAATTTACGCACTGTCCGAACCCCTGGTAACATGTCGCTTGTTACAACACTGTCGTAGGATCTAGAATGTTCTAAAATTATATAAAACCTCCAGGACACGTCTACAAACGTCTAGAAACGCCTGGAACAACCGAGAAGCGACGAAGACACTCTCCTAAACACTAGAATAATCTAGAAAGTAAGAAAATACCAGCATTTGGATGTAAATACGGAACCACGCCGCGGCGGGAGTTCTGTTGTCGTGCTTGACAGCTCGTTCAGTACGAAGTGAGCCGCAGACGACGGTCAAGTGTGCACAGACGTGAATTGAGACGCGACAGATATCGAGCGAAGTAGGTACTTAACTGGCATTGAAAATAAGCAATAAATACTACGTGCGAGAATTGAACGTCCTACAAGTGATAAATAGAGCGATAATAACGAGTTTACATACGAGTGATACATTACGAAATAGAGTGATTTAAAGAATAACTTTAAGTTTAATTCGTGTAAAGTGACGTTATCCATTGAATAATGAATTAATCATTAATTAATAACTCGCTGATTAATTTCCAGTGTTTTCATTCCTCCCTAGACACGACATGCGACAATATTTTAACACATTTCACATCACCTGGAGAGTGTAATAATAGCAATAAAAAGAGACGTGAGATGTCGTCGACTACACATTCTACATATTCGGTTTTTCGTCACTTACGAAATCTTAAAAAATCACTATTAAAAGCTTTCACTCGTTTTTGCCACATATTTTTTGTCAATCTTGGGATTGGTCTTTTTTGTTTCCGTTTTTCGTCCAATATGTTTAAGAAAGTAAATGAAAGTGTGCGACGGCGGAGAAGATCTAAAACATGTGTGCAATTGAGCCCAAAGGTCGTATGACCTTTTTATGAACGTACGTAGTATAATATTATAATAATTTTCCTAACCGTAACAATTGAAACGCGGTCACGCATATACAATTAAAATGAATTAATGGACACATTGAATTTTTTCCCATCGCAGATGAATGGACCATCACAAACGTGATGCGCAATTTCCAACGAAGATGAGACTCAACGTGAACTGTAAATATTTTGAAATAAATCATATTGTAATTAATAAAATATATCAAGATATATTGTAGATATCTCATAGAGACGAAATTATATTTTTTTTATGGGAAAGTAGGTACGAAACTCTTCGGGTGTTCATAGGACTTAATCACTTTACACAATGTAATGTTCACCATTTCCACCCACGATCCACACCTATCAAATTTTTGGAAGTTGTATATATTTCCTTAGCGCGACATGCATCCAAAGCTTTTTCAATCCTCTTAATTAGCCACAGATGTCACTAATGAGATATCTATTTTTGATTGGAATCTTTTAAAGCAATATCCTTGATATGTGTAAAGAGATTCTTCCGAATTATTAGCATTACACTAGAATACGTCCGAAATATCAATTCATTTTTTTTAAACTCCTTAGACCAGATTTTTTTACATTCAGAATATTTTGAGTTTGTCCATATTTTTCAGAACACAGTACTGGATTTTGTCCTGCTGTATACTATAGTACTCAACTTAAACTCAAAATATTCTAAATATAATAAAATATACTTTGTTTTTACCACTTGTATATAGAAAATATTAACATCTTTCACAACCGAGTGTTCCTTCGTCAGTACACAATATATACTAACTAACAAATTAAAAATTAAAAATCTAAGTATAGACGATAAAAATATATAAACAGTACGTGGGAAATTCGTAAATAGTTGAGTACTAACATAAAAACAAATTTAAAAGGCGACTATTTGTAAAAAGAATCTGGTTATTTATAATATTCAATTTACCATTAACACTTTTTTTTATTCCTAATTTACTCTCTATAATTCTTGTGAAAACAAAGTATTTTTTATTATTTATATTAGTAGTGTCACCATAAAATAATTTTACTCTCTTTGAAGAAATCAGATTGACTCAAACATAATTATTGTGAGTTCATAAAAGTCTACTTTCAAATAAATCATCACCATATTCACAGCTATTTTCTTTCCATTCCTAGATGTACTCAATGTCAATAACATAACAAATATTGAAAATTTAAAATTTATTCATGAGCTTGCTAATGGCGAAATAAAAGGCAGGGAGTTTAAATTGAACACACGAAAACCATCAACACTAAAGAAGAAGTTTAAACAAAAACAGACGGTGGCAACTCATTTGCAACGAATTAGAATTGCAGAAAGTTTTACCGCATCAGATAAGGCGATTGAATAGTGACAGATTTAAAAACACAGACTTAACAAACACATTTAAACATTTATAATAAAAAAATCTAAACTCAGTAAAAATATCACAAAGGATAAAGTAATACTGAAAAAAATCTACGTTTTCAACAAAAGATCTTTTTAAACTGTTTCCAGTACCAAGCGTGGATGATATTTTCAAGCAAGTTTCCATATTGAAAATATGCAAAGAAGAAAACCAGGAATACTTTAAGTTTATGAGAAATGGAAACCAAATCAATACGCCTAAATTTATAACAACCCAAATGTAGAACCACTATATTTATAAAGCCATTAACTGCTACATAATTTACCTATCGAGATACGCTGCATCAATAACCTTTCTGAGCAAATAAAAAAAATTAAAACCTTCCTAAAATCCAACTTAAATTCATAAATCGTGTAAACTTATAGCCTTTTTCAAAATAATTTAACATTTCATTATTAAATGACTCGCATATATGTACCTATGTACAAAATAAGAACTGAGGCTCCCTCATCAGACTCAAGAGCTTCTCTTCACTGATGAGGTCTACATGACTACCAAGTATTTAAAAAATTGACAATTTAATATGTAAATGAAATATGTAATATATTAAATTAAATAAATAATTTTTCTTGATTTAAATATCACTTGTAAAAGTTAGTTTCATGGGCGTCTCGGGTCTGTTGTATTTTCATTCGATAAATCCAAAAAAATCATGATAACCAAAAGCACGCGCAGAACAACTATATTTATATATATTTTTAACATTTAAACACTAGTTAAACACTATCTGCTAATTATATATACGAGTACATACATTTTAGCCGCATGTAGAGTACTCAAAAGGAATTAGAAAAAATCTCGTTCACGTTGATTATAGTCACATCAGATATAGGTATCATATTCTGTCTACGAGCTCTGTGACGAGCCTTTGTTGTAGTGCCATGAAGACGATGATGATGAAATAAAACTAGTAAAGGGAATGGAATCTTAAAGTAGTAATTCCAAGATTTTATATAAAAAAGCAGGCATTAAATTGAGAAAAAATGTGGTTTCCTTATATAAAATATTTTTTTACATCCGTTTGATATTCAACGAATAGAACGATCATTATTACGCTTAGGATCGATGCCATCACGGGATTCGCAGAAATATTAATCATAATATTTCTTACCTTCTGCGGATCTTGTCTTTTTACATGATAGTTGTTCCTATGCATAGTACTGCTACACCTACTTGGACTTGTGTTATTGTTTAATTTTGTATTACCTTACAGGTATTGTCTACAAAAGCCGTGAGGGGCATTAAATGATTAAATAAATTAAAAATTATCGAACAATTTTTATTAATCAATCAGAAAAGACAGACAGAAAAAATCAAATTAACGAAGAAAATATTTTAAATGCCACCGGAACTCGAACCACGGACCTCCAATTCTATCTGGGAATGGCGCGTTATCCAATTTCAATTTTAAAATGTTAATCAATTAAAAAGAGACTACATATAAGGTTGAAAATTTTTCGTTAACTTACCAGAGTGCCAAATTGGATAACGCGCCATTCTCGGATAGAATTGGAGGTCTGTGTTTCGAGTCCCGGTGGCATTAAAATATTTTTTCGTTAATTTGACTTTTTCTGTATGTCTTTTCTAATTGATTAATAAAAATTGTTTAATAATTCACAGAACTTTGTTCTGAAATTGCAACTTCACAATAAGAATGTGTTTCATTTAATATATATAAAAATTATCGATTTTTACTAGGCGTAGCCTAGTAGAGTGGCATAATCCACAAATTAAACAAAACAAAGAAATGTGTAAATTATCTTATGTTTTATCTTATGTTTTATTGTTAAATTAGTATTAAGTATCTTATTTGTAAACAAGGATTTTTAAATAAATAAATAAATAAAAAATAAAAAAATGTTACTATCTGAAATTCGCGATTTTGTTTAAAACACTGTGTTGATCCTCTCGACTTCGAAATTCACGCATGTTCTTTCTTAAGAACAAAGCATGGAGCTGCTTCAGACCCCAGACACGGCGATCATGAGACAACTAGACTACTGAGGGTGAAAAGGTTCGCTGAGAATGCCTTGAACGAAGGTCTCTGGGTTCTAGTGGGGTTTCTCGCAAACCGAGAAAACGTCACAAAGTTGAAGGGATGTGGCACAGAGCTCCACACATCGACGTGGCTTGTTCTAGAGTGTTTTTATTTATTTTAAAATGCATTTGTTTTATTACTTTTGTACGCAGCGATAATAGCAGGGTCTGAAGATGACTTGCAGAAAATGATGTACAAATTGCACATTGTATAGCAAAGGCTAAATATATCAATAGCAGATCGGTAAAACTAAAAGCTGAGCAATATCATAACAACTAACAAGGTGTAAGCTGAGTAGTGATAGTGAACCTGTGGACAAGTCACGAACTTCAGATATTTCGATGTAGTAATTTGTAGCTGATCTGTACACTGAAGTCCGATAACAAGTCAATAAAGCATCCAACGTCTCAGGGTGTCCCAAGAATTTGGTCAAGAAGAACAAAAATATACACATTGAAAGCAAAGTCAAGATATACAAGACATGTTGCGACCTTTTATGAAATAAGAATGTTCTTAGGTTTTCACGGCCGCTCAGAATCTTCAGGTTTATGTTTTCTGGGGTATAATACCGTGTTATTACGACCTTTCCGGCCTCGGACCTGGCCGGAAAGGTCGTAATAACACGGCATAATACCCCAGAAAACACAAACCTGAAGGTTTTATGACATACGCTGTAGAGACGCGGGCTGACACTGTTCGCACCAAAGGATTCCTCAGAACATATGAAATGAAAGCGCCGAGATCCATGACTGGAAAAACTCTATGCGATCGTGTCCGAAATGCATACATAAGGAAAATCTGCAAAATAGAGGACATAGCATGATAGAGTAAATCCAGAAGGAGATTCTGGAGAGATCACGTAGCCAGGATGGACAGTGACAGACTCGTGCATACAGAAGCGAATGAAATCCCCTCTGGACGACGCCCACCGGGAAGACAACCGAAAAGTTGGAGGGATAGCTGGACCTCGTCATCCCGGGAAGCGTAGTTTTCTGTATCACAGATCAACAGATCTACTAAAAGAAAAAGAAGAAGACTTTTTGTCCGTGTTTACGTTGTATTTTGAGGACGATATGTTTGTTCAGCGCTCACGTTGACTTTTCTGTTATCAGCACTTGTGAAGCGAAATTTCGTCACTGTAAACACTAAAACGCATTGTTAAAAGTAAATCCAACACTTTCGTTGTGAAACTTTTCAGAAAAACGTTTCGAAACGATTTTAAAAATTCTTTATGACGAACTGCCGGCATTGGAAGAATAATAGCAAAGGATTTTTTAATAGAAACAGTATGATTTCAACCAAATTTTTGTTAGTTTGAAGCATAAACGATTATATTACGATTTAAATACATTCTGAGTAGCTTGTTTGTGTAGTGGTCTTGACGATCGCCTAGTGACCTGTGGTCGGTGGTTCGAGCACCATTCCAGGACACCAGTGCTATTTTCATAGCACAGGCTTTTGGCTTAGTTTAAAATTAGTAAAAATATTGATGCGACACGTATTCCGTGTTCGTATCTCTATTTAAAAAAAAAAAAAACGTTTTATTAATGGCAAGCTCGACATTGTTTACAGGAGTGAATTCGTTGAACACAATTTTCGATGACTTTATCAAATAAATAAAACCTGATGTATAACCAGCAAACTTAAAATGGTGGCTTCGGTTCTCGGGTCAACGCAAAATACGCCAAGTTGTCGTTGTTGAAAGTCCCAATTCTTACGAACGACGAGGAATAGACAAATTTGTATACTATGTATCACTAGTCTTACAGCAGCAATATTCTCCTCACTTCTTGCATTTCAATGTCTTATTGGTGGTTTAGTATTTTGAAGAGTAAAATCCTTTTTAAATTTCGCTACGATTCACCAAACATCGCAAATCAAATCAAGCAAAGTAGGTCGATTAAATAAAAGAAAAAAAAAAAAAAAAAAAAAAAATCATATGTATCAGAAAGTTTCCACGCAACTAGTGGTGTACCACAGGGATCACATCTTGGACCGATAATATTTCTAATATTTGTGAATGATATTTCAAAAATATTTAATGACGTTGAATATTTGCTGTTTGCAGATGATCTAAAAATCTTTAAATCAGTAACTAACATTTATGACTGCAACTTATTACAGCAAAATCTAAATTCTCTTGCAGTATGGTGTGACATGAATAAACTTTACTTAAATTTAAATATTGCGAGTGTTTATTTTTTGAATTTTTAGCTGGTTCGATTCCCGGTGAGACAAGCAAATTTAAAAAAAATCTTTGAATGCAGTTTTGTTTCTTTTTAAAAATAAAGGAATGTTTCCTTTAAGTAAAATAATCTATCTTAACGATTTAAAGTGATTTCCCTTCAGGTCCCATCGCCCATTTTCCACCCTGTATACTTTTTGAACTTAATGTAATATTTTTTATGTAAAAGCCTATAATGGGCGTATAAAAGTAAATAAATAAATAAATTACTCGGACCATAAGTTCGACCAAGTCCACGATGAGTTTACACAAACCAACGCTTATTTTCAAAAAAATTTTGGACAGTTACCAAACGCTTTGCAAGCGTGTACTCAACCAAGGTGAATTTTCATTGAATAAACTAATAAAGAAAATCAAAAATAAAATAAAAACTATGGTCACTATGACATTTTAAAATAATATCATTTCTACTGAAAAACTATTTACATCCTCCCACCCCATGCCCCAGGAGGCTGCAGTGGGGGCATGTGGTGAGAGCAGACAAGTCCCGTAACACACACAAAGCTCTCATAAACAAGCCAGCAAGGTCAAGACCAAGGGGAAATCCGAGACGACATGCCAGAAGTAGGCGGGCGACCGACAGACGTTCAATCATCAATATTAAAATAAATCTTACCGTTTTTACGTCGGTTACACTTTTAACAATGAATAAGAATATTCGTAATGCATTTAGTCAGTCATAGAAATGA
Source organism: Agrypnia vestita (assembly GCA_016648135.1). Classification (NCBI taxonomy): domain Eukaryota; kingdom Metazoa; phylum Arthropoda; class Insecta; order Trichoptera; family Phryganeidae; genus Agrypnia; species Agrypnia vestita. Next base: position 16,983 of record JADDOH010006807.1, on the reverse strand, counting down.
CGTACAACTCGCAACATAATGGATTACTTAAGGCGTGATGAAGATTTCAAAACAAAATTTAAAAAAAACCGTTCAAAACGACGACAAACAATGTTCAGATTATACAATTACGAATTACTCGTTCCGTACTTCCTGCCACACATTTTCCCGAGACTTTTGGTAACAACGCCAGTTAATTTAAACTGTTTGAGAACCTCCATCAACAATAGATTGTTACGACATCCGCCAGATTTGAGTGTGACATCTAGTATTGTCTCATGTTTGTTTGTTTGTTTTTATTATCAATATTAAAGATTCATCTTTTCAGAATTAAAACATAGTATCTATACTTTTGATATCACTAAGCAGATAAAAAATGTTTTTTTTTAATTGAATATTTATTGAAAATAAAATAGTACATACATGTTACAGTGAATACTACATTTTTTAAATACGTGTTTAACTGTCCCCATAAAAGTAAAACTTGTGTTTTGGGGACAGGAGTACATGATACAAAAGAGCATAAATAAATAAGTATGTATAAGAAGTCAATAATGAAACAGTATAGTAGCTTGTTGGTCTTGTGGTTAGGTCACTGGCCTCATGATCCAAAGGTTGCGGGTTCGAACCTCACTCCAGACTAGCAAGTTAGTCCTATTTTCATAGCACAAGCGTTTAGCTTAGTTTGAAAATAGTAAGAACTCAAGTATACTAATTATTTTCGGAGTACTGTTATTTTTTAAAATTCTAACAATTTTTTGTTTTAATTATGTATATTCTATTTTTTTTATGTGTTTCTTGAATTTTGTATAGTGTTCTTCAGTTCTAACATTCATTGATAAGTTATTGAAATATTTGACACCTAGATAAGTGTAATGGTACTGTGTGGCTGTTTTGTTGTATTTGGGAATGTTTAAACATCCTATTATTTGCACTCTTTGGCTATGAATTTGAGTATTATGAGTTTGTGGTGTATTTATATTTTGTTGAATGAATGTTTCTTTATGTATTTGTAAAATTTAAGTGTTTTTGTATAGTCTGTCTAATGTTGGAACATTAATTTCTTTAAAAAGTACATCTTTAGTAGTAGTAAAAGTAGATAAAAAATTTAAAGTATTTTTTTCATCAACGTCTTATTTTTAGTTGATTAATTAATGTCATGTTTACAAAATATAGACTCATCACCTCAGCAGCATGAACACTTAAGTCGAAATAGGGATTCTATAAAAAATTTACACAATATTGTGCTTGTTCTGACAAAATACATACAAATGTGTGTACATGTGTATTTCGTTTCCCTGATATTCTTAGCTATCAAGTATCTTTATTTCCGACGGTGTATGACGAAAATATATTTTTCGAGATAATATTTATCTTTTAATCTAAATCTGACTTAACAGCTCGTGTTTATCAACTCCAGATATATGTTTAAGTTATACTTTGTTTTCCACTCATAATTAGTAATTCATTAACATGCATGTAGTTAATTATATCTACAATGAATGGCTTGTTGGTGTAGTTAGTGTTCATGATCTGGTGGTCGGTGGTTCGAGCTCCATTCCGTTAAAAAGTTAGTCTTATTTTCATATCACAGGCTTTTAGCTTAGTAGAGAATAGTAAGTAAACAAAACGTATTCCCTGTTCGCTTTTTTCTGTTTTTTTTTTTAATCCTGAATCTGCGCTTAAATTTAAAATAAGTAACAGAATGCAGCCAACTGTCCTTATCCCACTCTAAAATAATTATGTAAATGAAATATTTATAACAAAAAGAAGAATCATAATGCCAAACAGTCAAAAATCAACGTGGGCACGTGGCATTTATGGTATTTTTTATAATTGAAAACTTAATAAGTCGCTTTTGGGAAAATGTCACTTGTCCGGTTTTGTTCTCCGGGCCATAAGCAATCTTACGAAGCAGTCGTTCATGTAAAAAAAAGTCACAATTAAAAAAAAGTAGCCCATAAAATCCAAGTTTTATTATACTCCCTTTCCCATTTACTAGTGGAAACTGGTTTGGCGCTTAACCTACGCGTTGGGCTTCGGTCGAGCGACGCTACGAAAGAGAGTAATAAAAAATTCCAAAAATCCAAAATTATACTATAATCAGGTTCCGTGTCTATCAGACGCGTTGTAATATTTTCACACAACTTAGTAAGTTGTATGAAAAAACCATTAAAAATTTGAAAAATCCAAAAATGTATTAATTTTTTTTAACGAAAATTTGATAGATCTTCTTGATCGTCGCCACGAGTCTGCTTGCAAAGTTTCAGCTCGATTCGATCACGGGAAAAGAGTTAAAAATCGATCCAAAGTTTTTTCGACGGCAAGCAAGCAAGCTGACGCCACGAGTTAATATAAAGGGAGTAAAAAATACTGTACGAAAATGTTTTGAGGCACAGAAAAGTCCTCCGGTCGCGACTTAGTATTATTAAGTTATATATTATATTAATACGCACAAAAAACTAATTGCCGAATTAGAAATAACCAAAAAAAAAATTAATGCCTACGTAGATTACCTGACAATAATTACAAGCGGTCATTGCCCTTGATTGAGTAAAAGCAAACATAAATTTTAATATATTTTCTACCCACATAGATGGTGTCATTGAACTCCAGCACGTCAGTTGATCAAAGATTACTTGAGTCGCCTAGTTACATTAATTAATCATAGACCAAAATAAACGTAGCGTAGATACGCATCACTATAACAGCTGTGATGTCATTTCATCGAATATTTTGATAAATTTCAATTGAACAAAGACTACCACTCCTACGCTATGGCTTCACGACCCCGTTTAGAGCCTTCGACCCGGGCCAATACCCTCCACTTGGAGACAGGAACACGGAGTGTCTCCAGGACCAGGGTCTTCCAGGAGTTGGTCATCCATTTTGAATCCCAAACGTTCAGTATTAATTAATGCACTCTGTGTGTTCTATACCCAGCTTATTCTTTCCGATTTTACTTACCACACGAGAAGGGTATAGAAACGAAACCGAAGTTCAGATAAACGCATTTGTAACAACAGATTTTACAGCCAAAGTGGACATTTTAAAATTAACTTATTATTGATACAATGCTTATATTATGTTATACTAGCTGTGCCCGCGCGGCTTCGCACGCGTAGATTTTTAATACACTGTTTGGATCGTCATAGAACTTTCTCCTTCCAGAACTTTCAAGAAATTTATCGAACATACTGGAACCTTCTAGACACACCGACACATTCCGCCACTCAGTTTAGAACCTTATAGAACTTTCGGGAATTTTCTAGAACCTTCTCCTTCCAAAACTTTCTAGAGCAGGTTTTTCCGGAATCTTCTAGACTCACCGACACAGTCGGAGCACCTATTTTGAAACAATCTGAAGCATTTGCGGCCTTCTAATAACAAAACAATGTGCTAAAAAGCACATTTTGGTCACCCACTCCCACCCACGCACAGCCACCCCCACCAAACTCGCATATTTTTGATGTGACACCAAGGGCTACCCACCACCATAACCACCGGTGGGTGGTTGTGGCTGGTTGTGGAGAAAACTTGGCGGATAGGGAAACACGGGTTTCTTTATATATATATATCTATTATATATAATATATATATTATATATTATATATTGATTATGTTCGAACTCTATCGGGTGTATAGGTGTTGTGGAAAGTGTGTCGCTACTTCGTCGATCGCGGAGTTCGATCCTCGTTTCCGAATTCTGGAAAAAACAAAAAGTCTGTTGCAGGCGAGTAGAACTTCCTTTTCCCTCCCAATTTCCCTTATACAGTCCAATAGAATAATTCCCATTTACCCATCCATGGAGGTCCCCGTAGTCCAGTGGGCACACTGGGCACGTCACACTGGCTTCTCACACCGGAGGTTCCAGGTTCGATTCATAGTGAGGTCACATTACATCTATGTGATTTTCTCAAGCCTGAGTGCTTTTGTGAAGTGTTTCGCTACATTGATTGGTCCGCACGATATGTTTTAGCGTCAAAATCAATATTATCAATCGTAAAGCTGGCACTACTTGTCATTTACAAAGTAGCTGTTTTGCTTCTTCACATATGACATCAACTAAATCAGGATTCTGAAAGGTCTTTTAACTCTGCATTGTTATTTTTACTCTGAACAATGTTAGTTTTCTGTATTTTTTTTTGCAAAACCTTGTAGGCTTTGGTCTCGTCGCGCGGACACATACTATGAAGAGGTCCTCTTAGAAGGTAGAGTCCGGGGAATCTGTTCGCGACATAGACATAGACCCCGACTAGGCATGAAAGAAACTGGCAATAAAGAAAGTCTCCATTATTCAAGAACTCCGTATTCAAAAGAAACGATATTTGTTAATCCAAGACACATATGGAAATCATTTAATAATAAAATAAATATTGACAAAATCAGATTGAGAAAACATTATATTGCCCTCCTGTAAAGTTCGAAATAGTCTCTAACGCCCTTTCGGCGTTCTACCCTCGATGGTTACTGTAATTTTAAAAGATCTGTTTTTCAAAAGAATAATTTTTTAATGTATGTTGGAATTTATTATTGCCCTGTAATTCCTCGAAAATGTGGATCAGTTTGATCTCCTGAAAAGTTATCAATATACGGTATTTTATTATTTAGCATAAAGTCACCCAGTGTCAATTTTTAACATAACTAACTAACTAACTAAACATCACGCCGTTTCTCTGCAGGGGTAGGCAGAGAGGATTGAACGCGTACCACTTTTGCTTCGACCTCATTCATACATCTTCTCATACAAGTTCTACGGTTGTTAAAGCTTTTAACAGGGCCATTTTCAAATACTTGTAGCATCTGATCGTGCCAGGACTTTCGCGGACGCCCCCTATTCCTCCCGTTGCCTTCAGCACTCGCCTCATATCTTTTCTTAACCATCCTTTCCCCGTTCATACGTTCCACACGACCAAACCATCTCAGCACGCCTTTCTTTATTGTATTTACCACACTGCAGCCAGCATTACATTCACTTCTAATTTGTTCATTCCTCACTCTATCGACCAAAAATTTTCCCCACAAGCGCCTTGGTGACCAAAAAATGTGGATAATTATATAATTATTTATGCATCTTGCGCAGATTTCGAAATACTGAGAAGAATAACAAGTCTAAAATTTTTAAGAATACAATAATTGATTATTTTGCCCCCCAAGAGAATCATCAATAATTAAGATAAATTATTTATAGATGTCTCACGGAGACGAAGCTATTTATATAGAAAGTACGTGTGGAATTGTTTTTCAGGCGACGTCTATAGATTTTCGTCTTAGCGACCGCTTTTCCACAAAAGTATATTTTGAAGTGAGACAGAAAAAACTCTTATTTTCTAATATTTTAAAAAATTAGGGTAAACACAACACTGTTTTATTCCACTATATATTTATTTTTATTTGTTAGAACGTTTTCGGGATTTCTCCGATTGTCAATAACAACACGTTTATAACTAAATTAAAAATAATTCGAGACAGTATTTATAGGGATTGGGTGGGTGTAATGGTGGGTGTAATGGTCATTTATTTATATTTTAAAAATGAATTTCCACAATGTTACAAACAAAAAACTTGAACATTTATCTTATTTTCTAGTTTTAAACTAGATAGGCCAATTACTACAGCGTGGCCAATAGCTCCAACACTTGCCCTGTATTCAAAATAATTTCTTTTCGCCGACAAATGAAATCGGACACGTCGTAAACATTAAAGTTAACCAGATTATAATGATACGTGGGCCGTGTGCGAACCGACATGAGCGCTGCGTAAACCTGTTGCCCTCAATGCTATTTTTCGTTACATAATAGTGGCTCACTATATATTACACTGGATCATGAATTATGTATGCATTAGCCTGGGACGATTTTATTAAAATAACTAAATTAGCATATTCTCTTAAGAGAGAAATAAAACAGTATTTAATTAAACCAGCTGTAATAAAATATGATTACGTATGCACTATCTGATGTCGAGTTAAGGCCCCAGACCACTGTGCGCGCGCGGTATGAGGGTGTATTTTTCGTATTATTTTCAAGCAAACGATACGTGGAATTTTTTTATTTATTACTCATAGTATATATATATACATATTGAAGACTGCATACAAATGTTTTTACTCAAATCTAAAGTATAGTTTTCGGTGTACGCTGCTTCCAAGAGGACACTGTGACGAATTTGCCGCTGGGTGGTTGACAGCTATTAAGCCATAGGGTACAACCGAAAAATAAAATAAATATATATTTAGAAACTAGATATATAGGTTTATATCTAAAAACAAAAAAATGGCGGACTAGCGAATTTTATTTTCAATTTTTCTAGAAAATTTTCATCTTTTATTAAAAAAAAAAAAAGAAGGTGGACTTTTATAAAAAAAATCCCTAGGTGGTGCCATAGAGACTGGATTTTCAAACAGTTTACACGCAAATCGGGTGTGTAGTTTTTCTGATATGCTGTCAACCAGGTTGAAAAATGTGCTTTTTAGAAAAACGCATTCAAAGTTTTGCTGAAGGTTAATTCAACATACAAACAAAAAAAATTAAACCGGTGTATCTCCGTCAATTTTACAAATTTCTTTAAAATATTTGGTGAGAGCATTCTTAACAAATGCATCTGAAATGAAAGAAAAAAATGACAAAAAATATTTTTTCACAGTGGTCTGGGGCCTTAAGGAATTTTAATATGACATCAGATATAGGAATCTATGAAGATGTTGTCGGAAAACAAAATTTCTTCTAGGTACACGTACCTTTACATCTTTTCAGGTTAAACAAATAGGTATAATAATTTGTTTGTGATTGCATTGTGAATTCAGGACGGCAGGGTGTAGAGCTTTTAGTAGCGAATCTTTATATTGTGCTAAACTGGAATTAAAAATATCAGAGATATACGCACAGGCGTTACCTAACCTATGCAGTCTGCGTACAACAGAGTTTAAATGTGCGTTGGTTCTAGTGTTGTCACAATAAAATAGTGTAGGTATTCGAGTAGCTCTTTCAGGTGCATGAAACAAAAACAAACACAAAATATCGGGGGTGTCAAAATGCGAGTTAATAATTTTGTAGAGTAAAATCAAATCAGATACAACTCTACTGCTGGATAGTGGCAATAATCCAGTAAACACTTATAATCTTGTGAGTTGATGCAAAGCCAAGCCGAGCCAAAATGCCAAGCAAAAGAAAAACTCCCAGAAAGCTGAATATTGGCACGGACCTCGATATAATTGTTCTAAATGAAATGTCATGTCTCCATGGATCCGAGGTGTGCTTAACTTTTACGCGGTGTCAAAGGTTACAAAACACTTTTTTTAATATCTCTTTAAGTTAAGTTTTACAGTTGTCTATGTGACCGCAACGTCCGTCACTGTGACACGCAATCAGCGCGCAATACGCAAGGATCGCTCCACCAAATTACACGGTCTTGACATTTATAAATTATTATTTTATTATATTTAGTTGCAGGTTAAAGCGAATGAAGTCAATTTAAAAAAAAAATCCATTCGTGAATTTTCAGTTTTGAAATCCTGCAATTATCTGATCTGTTGAATATTGCTCTGTTCGAGTGCAGCCACACAAGATTAAGAAAAATTTTGAGTGCTGAATTTTTTTCTACGTAATAATAATGTCTCTTTTTCTCTTGTTCATTCTTTTTATATTATTTTCAACATGCCTGTTTTTCTGCTAATAATTAAGTCTATTTTTCTTTTGTTTTAATTTTTAATTCTTTCTTTTTATATAATTCTTAACATGCCCAAGTTCTAAGAAAAATTTTGAGTGCAGAATTTTCTTCCTACTTAATAATTAAGTCTCTTTTTCTCTTTGTATTATTTTTTAACATGCCTATGTTTTTCAGCTAATAATTAGGTTTCTTTTTCTTCTGTTTAAATTTTTTATTCTTTCTTTCTATATAATTTTTAATAAGCCTTAGTTTAATTCATAAATATTTATCATTACTAACATATATCTAAATGTGGAGACCTGTTGGCCATCTATATTATATCAATGTTTTCTATGCTTCTTTGTTGTGCTGTTGGTCTTCCATGAACATTAAATAAATTAAATTAAATTAATAAATTGTAGCTTATAAAATTTTCTACAAAAATGCAGACATTTTTATGATGTAAATAACCGTTTTGGAGATACAGTAATGTACAATTATATTATATAGTGTGTACTCTTAGAATGAGATGGCTAATGTACACTACTCAATGCTATGTGCACGTCATACTACATGAAAGTCTGAATAAAGCTCAGGATCGCGAAGATCGGAAAGAAACGAGTACACTAAAAAGGTTAAATTAAAATAATCATTGTACACAAGACTTTTTTCTTTTTACGTTTTTCACAATTTTATCTTACGTGATTATTCTTGTCGTTTTTTAAATATAATTAACAAAAAAAGTGTAACTACCCCATTGGCGTCACGTACAAAGGAAAGAATGTCACTGACTATTTGATAGTGAAGCCGCCTTAGCTCAGTAGACCACAGCGCCCGATCGAGTGCCCACCCCAAATAAAATAAATAGACGGATTATGTAAATAGGGTATGTTACCTGCGCTTGCCTTTATATTTGCTTTCTTGAACAGCCCTTATAAGAAGCAATAGGAATATAATACACAGTAAGGGTATAAAAGCAAATGCAGCGATATCAAAAAAATTTAACGCAATCCACCCAGGATTATTAATTTAAAATGTAATGAATTAGAGATTTTATAGGAAATTAATAGGCAACATGATTTTAGAAGGGATAGATTCCTAAAATGTATAATTCAGTATAGTCTAAATTAGTAATCTTCGGTGACTAAATTCAAAACATTTTTTTGATTCTTCGTATATTTCTAAGTTTAAATGCGTCGCTAGGCTCTATTGAAACACTATTAAGGATAAGCTACCATTAATTTATTACTGATTACAAAGATATAAAGGGTCTCTCATAGATAGTAGAAAATATTTTACAGGTGGATACCTGCCATGATATTGAGTCCAAAATGCTCAAGCAACCATGACCTAATATTAACAGTTATGGAGATGTGTAGGATCAAAGTTTGCATTTTTTTTTCAATATTTCTGACTTACTTTTTGCAAAAAGTTGAACTATTATTGCAGTAACTTATATCGATTATGAAAAAATTGAAAATTGTTTTTTTACCAGGATTTTTTATTTGAGTTGTATTGAAGCCAATGAACTTTTCATAAACAACATAATTTATTGTAATTGATAGTTGAACTTTTTGGAAAAAATAAGTCAGATATATTGAGAAAAATGCAAACTTTGATATTGATATATCTCCACAATTATTGATATAAGGTCAAGGTTGATTCAACGTTTTCGGCTCATTATCAAGGCAGAAATCCATCTGTAAAGTTTCTGCTACTGGCTAAGCTATGAGACACCGCGTATAATATAGATACTCCCATATAACATATAAATACTCATAAAACCATGTACTTGGATGTATAATAACACGTTAAAAAGACATATACAGTATACGAGTAGATACTGTTAAAAGGAAAATTCTTCGTAGAATTTACGACCCATAAAAGTCAACGATATCTTGAGACAAGATACATAGAACGCGGAACTCTACGACACGCGTAGAGATGTCAGTGCGGTCAAATCAATAAAAATTGGAAGACCACTGGAGGGCATTTGCATCGCATGGAAAACCAAAACCTTGCAAAAAAGTGGACAAGCAGGTCGTAGACGCCCTGTAGACCTGCCCTGTAAAGACTTCCCTATATAAATATCTTCGTCTCTATGAGACGTCTATAATTTCTTCTTCTTTTATTATTATTCTTCTCTCTCCATCTCTTTGGTGGTCTCCCTGGCGGTCGGCGCCCCTCTGGAATCCCGCGCATCACGGCTCTGGGAAGTCTCGTCTGGTCTATTCTCTCGACATGGTCCTTCCAGAAACGCCTTCTCTGCCTGCTCCATCTTACAATGTCTTGTATGTCGTTGTTTCTATAATTTGTCTTAATTAATTATTATCCCTCCGTGGCAAAAATCCAGTAATTGTGTTCCTAGTTTAACTGGGTTAAAAAAAAAATTGAAAATCTTTTTTTTTTTAATTTTCTTTCCAATTTATATAACATGATGATTTTCTCGGTTGCAAATTTTGTGTTCGTTGTTTTGATTAACATAGTCGAGCCATTTATCTAGAGTACAGGTACATCGAATTTATGTAGAATACAGGTACATCGAATTTATCTAGAGTACAGGTATTGTTTTTTCTTTTTTTAATTATTATTATTAACTTTTTTAATAAAGATGCCTACATGGAATACGTGTCAATAGTCTTAATATTGTCAAACTAAGCTAGTCGCCTGTCCTATGAAAAATAGGACCAACTTGCTGGTCCGGAACGAGGCTGAAACCCGCGACCACCGGATTACTAGACCAGTGTCTTAGCCACCAGACCAACAAGCACGTAGCACAGTATAAAGATTTTTTTTTTAAATCTTCATAGTGTGAAAACTCCCGTCGCATGATGCGCGCGCATATCGTTGCATAACTAAAATTGCGTCTTTAACTAACTAACTTACCATCACGCCGTTTCCCGTGGGGGTAAGCAGAGAGGATAGAGCGCCATACTCTTCTGTCCTGACATACAACTTTCGCTTCATCTACATTTATACAACTTCGACGGTTGTTCAGGCTTCTAACAGGACCATCTTCCAGTATCTGGTTAATCTGGTCATGCCACGCCCTCCGTGGTCGCCCTCTCTTTCTGGCGCCGTCAACAATTGCATTATATATCTTTCTTACCATTCTTTCCTCATTCATTCGCTCAACATGCCCAAACCACCTGAGCGAACCTATTTTTATTCTATGTATTATGTATGCTACGATCAGCTTTACATTCATTCCTAATATCTTCACTCTTTACTCTATCATACATGGATTTGCCATACATACGTCTGAGGGATCTCATCTCCACTGCAATCTACTTTCATTCACTTCCATACGTTAGTGTCGGTACCAGAACTCCGTCACGTACCGCTAGTTTTGCCTCGGTAGACATATTTCTATTAGAAATTATTGCATTCGAAGCACCGTTCACCCTATTCCCGGCAGTCTATTGCGTCTTTAAAAAATCACTACTTCCTTTCACACGGGTGTCCGACACTCTGTGTGAAAAAGTCAGGTAGGCCGACAGGTACGCTTCCCATTTTTTCCAACGACGTGTGCGGTGTCGGGTAGGGTCGGGTTCGTCGGGTCTTTTTCGATCGAGATTCCAATTTCTTCACGGTAAAAAGAAACCCCAAATTCAGTGAAGGGTTGAGGGTAAAAAAAACCCACTTGATTACGCAATCTCGCCCGCTCGTCTTGATGGACAGTATGGGGATGGAAAAATGTAATCGGTAAATAATAAAAAATGTATCGTTTCTGCGATAAGTTTATCAGAAAACAAGGATAATGCATCAAGTTATTTTATAAACAAAATTAATGAAATATTTGAGACAAATAGATAACCGTAGATTAAATGATAAATTATTGTGTCGCTGCGATAAGGTTAAAAAATTACTAGTTCGTACAAACACTAAGGAATTTTGTCTTTAATCCAACAACAGTGTGCTCTATCTACTTGAGAAGAGATAATTTTTTACCTTAATTATATATTAAGATGTTATTCAAGATAACACACAATCTAGTTGATAGTCCGGAACTTCTTCAACGAATATCTTACCACATCCTAACTCGCAATAACAGACACTCACCTACTTTTCATCTCCCTTATGTAAGACCAACTCAAAACAAAACTCCTTTATGTACAGATCCATAGATGCATTTAACACTAACTATCACCACATTGACACTTTCAACTCAACGATAAGAAACATAAAACAAACAATATCTACACAACCGCACCCAAACTAATTCGTACAATATATCCTCCCTTCTATTCCCGTCCCACATTCCCCTCCACCCTCTCCACTCGCTGTTAAAGTAAATTAAATTAAATTACTATATTCAGTGGAAAATTTGTAATTGGCATAATTTTATAAACCATTATTATATATTTTTTAAGATGTTGATTTGCTGTTAATTTTTCCCAAAATAAAAATAAATACCCGAAATAAGTGCAATTGAAAATGTAGTGATTGTTTAACAGTTATCTTAACCGGTTATTTTCGGTACAGTTATTTGGGATTTGTGTCTGATTGTATCGAAGATTGACAACTAAGATATAATTTTTGTCTAGTACCGATGGTTGCTCTTGGAAATGCGAGAAATCAGTTGCCAATCGTAGACGCAATCAGATACAAATCTCAAATAACGGTTAGTGTGTCACCGGTTAAAATAGCATCACTAGATATCAGTGATAACCATTTCTGCACTGTTTTTATATAACAAAGTTTGCTGTCGTATATCTCCATAAATATTGATATTAGGTCATGATAACTTGAACAAGGCAGGAATATAGTCCTGCGAGATTATCAATGTTTTCCCAATAATCCTGTATATTAAATATTTTTTTAATGTATTTTGTACCCAGTATTCTGTTAGTGTCTCAATTAAAATACAATTTTAAAAAATCTTGGTCGGTGGAGTTTGTTGACGTTATTCGATTACATTTTTAGACAAGAATCAATATTTTCAGGTTACTTCGTGACTTTGAGCTCATCGCTGCTATCTTTGAAAGATTTTTTAATTTTTTCGGTTACACTATGCGCCGATATACAGTCTAGAAAAGAAAATCGTCCTGTCCGTTATGGGTGGACGCGTTGTATCTGGTTGTCGACAGTTTGTACATAGCCGTGTCTCATATGATTGAGGGATTGAGGCCACTATATCGCCACTACTAGGGAATGCAATCCCGATCCCGCGAGATCTCGAGGCTTTTTACGAGATCAATCCCGAACCGAAAAATCGGACGAGATTGTCGGGATTATCGGGATTGATCAGCATTTTTTATGTTTTGTATGTTTAATTGTATATATCTATAGAACTTTTAGTAAGTATTTAAAACTTATATCCATGTCACATTCAAATAATGAAAATAGTTTTGAATAATATTTGCTGTATTTTATCAACATAAATTTTTTACAGTAATAAAAACTACTACTAGCTAGTAGTTTTTACTTTACTACATTAACTGATTGATTCTTGGAAAAACGTCTACAAAAACTTTCATAATGAATATTTTATTAAAATTGCTGATATAAAAATGCAAGGCATTGTCGTCAATTGCAATTGAGCTCTACAAACAACAAAAAAAACACAAAAGTATTCAGGATCCCGATCCGTAGGTTTCCCGCTGGATTGGAAATTCTAATCTCGAGGGATCTCAGGGATCCCGAAAGGGTAATCCCGACTTAGGATTACATTTCCTAGCCACCACCACCTGAAGTGCAAGAATATCACTTTTAAAAAAAATATACCTTTTTGGGTTAACAATATCACATTTGTGTGCATCGTTACCTTTACGTTTACGCACCAAAAGATCATACGTATGTGTGACTTTCCATTATTGTTTTACAATGAAAAGACACACTTGCATTTGATACATTCTTCTTTAAAATGAGTGCAAGAATATCCCTTTTGAAATGTGATTTTTTTTATTATGTCAGCGATCACGAATATGGAAACTAAAGGTTTTCGTGAGACTCGTGATCTCCACACAATGAGAGACGGTACGAAAAAGATCGTACCCTCCATTACAGAGGAATTCGGGACAGGTGATTTGGAGGATCCCTCTCAGCCGTCTTCCTTGCACCAGCTCCACACAGCATCACCGGGTTTTTTAATACAGGTTGTCAAAAATATACTTTAAATTAAGACGGTAATGTCCTGTTTAAAACCAATACAAAGTATAGTTTATATGGAATAAGTTACCAATGTCAAAGTTGCACCAATTTTATAAAAAAAATTCCCTAGCGTAATCCCTAGCGGGTTCTGATTACATAAATGATGACAAATTTTGTCGCAAGCATGTTTAAAAGCAGTTATTCCAATTAAGAATCGTAATGATTTCCTTAGTAAGTTTGACAGATCAGCCATTTATTTATATGATACGCGAACTATAGACAATTATTCAATGATTCAAATACTTTAAATACAATAAATAGATACGTGAAAAAATTCAAAGGAAGAGGCTGATTTATCAAACTTCCTAAGAAAATAATTGCTATTTTTAAATTGGAATTATTCGTTAAATATTGCGTCCCGGGTTATTTTATGACATTTTTGGAATCAGAACACTCATTTTCTATGAAGAAAACAGCAAAAACATATAATTTGTATGAGCATCTAAGGCCTGAAGTGTCAAATATTTATAATTTTTAAACTTAAAATAACTGATTTTAAACATGCTTGCGACAAAATTTGACATCATTTATGTAATCAGGACCTTATATTACGCTAATTATAAATTAACAAAATTGGTGTAACTTTAACATTGGTAACTATAGCCGTTTATATCATATTTTTCCTGTGTTCACAAGTGACGGGTGTTTTCGCCAGTACTAAAATTTGTACGTATTTTACTTCATTTTAAAGTTCTACAATTCAAAAAACACCGAATACATTTCAATATGCGATCTGTCTAGGTAACTATAGTGAATCTATTATTACTTCCTTTATATTAACTCGTGGCGTCGGGTGAAAAAAACTTTGGATCGATTTTTAACCCTTTTCCCGTGATCCAATCGAGCTGAAACTTGGCAAGTAGACTCGTGGCCACGATCAAGAAGATCTATCAAATTTTCGTTAAAAAAAAAAATCATAGTATAATTTCGGATTTTTAGAAATTTTATTGGTTTTTTCAAATTGGAATCATTAGAAAAGTTTGATTACGGCGGCCCGATAACGTCGCGGAATATTTTCTAAATTTGAATTACTCCGTCGGTATACATAATAGGTACTTCACTACGAATGTCTAAAATCTAAATTGACTGACAAATGTTTTTAGAATTTATTCTTCAAAGCATGAAGTGTCTTATCAAAGCTCAAAACATCTGACATTTTAGAAATATATTAAATTACTGTAAGTTTAGTGTTATGTTATATGTTTTAATTCGTCTTTAATTGTTGTTATATTTTACAAAGAAAGGGAGTATAATAAAAACTTGGTTTTTATGGGTTACTTTTTATTATTAGAATTGAAATACTGCAATATATTACAGTACAATACCTACAATACTAATTTCTAAGCTTTTGAAAAACTAAGCCGAAGCCGCCGGACAAAGCGCAATTACGGTTCGTACCTGGCCGCGGCGAAGGGAGGGCCCGGAATGTTGAAAGTGAAATCATTTCAAACTCAATTCGTAGATTGACCGAAAAAACAACAAGTGAATCGACACGACGCGACGCGAGACGCGTAGATCCAAATTTGAATTCAAATTCAAAATGTTCCACAACAAATTTTACACGCCAACCCAAACAAAATACTTAAATAGGTACTATATTTCTCCTACTACAGGTAAAAAGTTTATTAGATCAGCTGGTATTGTGCAATCTCCAATAGCTGAAATATCTAGTTGTGTAATAAATAATATTGAATTTTAAGGTTAACCCTAGAAGTTAGTCGTTTGACTACACGGCGAACATTTGTTGCTTTCCCTTTCGAACTATTATCTCTAATAGCTGAATAATAATAAAAATAATAATTGGATAACTTATATAGCGCCGTTTTCGCGAATATTCACCTCAAGGGCGCTTTACACAGAAAAAATATTATCTTACAAAACAACTTACTGCTAGAAAAGAAAAAACTTATTTACTATTACTTATTCACTCGGTGGCATACAAGAAATGGAATTAAAATTGAGTACTATAATAGTTGGGAGTGCCTGAAAGAATTAGGTGTTTTCGCGGAGTGCACAATAGGAGTGGAAAACATTAGCTAGCGTTGTTGTGGTCAGATTTTATAGGTTTTTATAGGATTGTCTAAATAAATGCGTCTTAAGTTGTTTTTTGAACTTTGGTAAGCTGTCTGTCTCAGTTTATTAGGTAGTATGTTCCATAACTTTGGTCCAGCCACCACTGAAGTATCTACTTGTGTAATAAATAATATTGAATTTTAAGGTTAACCCTAGAGGTTAGTCGTTTCGACTACACGGCGAACATTTGTTGCTTTCCCTTTCGTACTATTGAGTGTAACGCGTTGATTCTTTTTGTCGACTCAGTCACCGACAGGACGTTAGAAGAGACGGCTATGTCACGCTGGTAAGTACCGCCATTTTCGAAAAACGATCTACTTGTTAGCCTAATCGACTATTTAAACCCACCGCGTAGAAAGAATATCAAAGCCTTCTAGGGTTAAGAAAATACATAACACATTTATCATCGTAAATGGTATGTGTGGCATTATGGTAATGCATTTTCCCGGCAACGAATGCTTAGAACAACAACGAATGCTTAGAACAAGTGAACGAGTTTGTGTATTTGGGAAGTATGTTTAGTAGAGACGGCAAGGCTGAGAATGATATCGAAAGGAGAGTAACTGCGGGAAACAAAGTTAATGGTGCACTAAATGCAATTATGGCCAATAAGAATCTGTCAAAAGAAGCAAGACTAGCGGTACATAATGGCGTTCTAGTGCCAACCCTTATGTATGGAAGTGAAGCCTGGAATTGGCAAAAGAGGAATGAAAGTAGACTGAATGCGGTTGAAATGCGGTCACTAAGACGCTTGTGTGGAAAATCTTTGGTCGATAGAGTGAGGAATGAACAAATTAGAAGTGAATGAAATGCTGGCTGTAGTGTGGTAGATAGAATAAAGAAAGGAGTGCTGAGATGGTTTGGTCATGTGGAACGTATGAACGAGGAAAGGATGGTTAAGAAAATATATGTGAGGCGAGTGTTGAAGGCAACAGGAATAGAGGGCGTCCGCGAAAGACCTGGCACGATCGGGTACTACAAGTATTTGAGGATGGCCCTGTTAAAAGCCGCAACAACCGTAGAACTTGTATGAGAAGATGTATGAATGTGGCCGAAGCAAAAGTGTTGTGCCAGGATAGAAGAGTGTGGCGTTCAATCCTCTCTGCCTACCCCTGCAGGGAAACGGCGTGA
>JADDOH010006805.1:0-12220 GCA_016648135.1 Agrypnia vestita | reverse complement strand
ATATATATATATATATATATATTTCGTTTCCGTTTCCCAAATATTTTAGATTTTTTAAAAATAAAAGCTTTTTTGCGTTGCTCTGAAAAGAGTATATATTTTATTAGCAAAAGAACATAATATTTCATATTAAAATTTAAAAATAATAAAAGTACACACCTGAAAAGAGAAACAACATTTAAAGCTATTATTTTATATTATTTTATCGATTAACCGAGAAAAATATCGATGTGCAAAAAAAAGGTAACCAAAAAAAGGTCGCCAAAAAAAAATATCGAAGAAAATATATCGATATATCGGGAAAAATATATCGATATATTGGGAAAAAACTCTCGTTTTTTTGGGAAAAAACTATCGATATATCGAAAAAAATATATCGATGACCAAAAAAAAGGGTCGTCAAGAAAAAATATCGATTATCCAAGAAAAAAATATCGATATTTCATATATCGCGAAAAATTATATTGACTATATATATTATATTGAATATATATATATATATATATATATATTGAACAACGTTCCCTCTAATTTTTCTATTGTGTGTGCGGATCTTCGACGCATCTGTGCAGTGGCGGTGCGATAAATTTTCACCCCCCCCCCCATAGGGTATTTATTAATTACTGTGATTTTATATAATTTCCCTAGCTTTGTCCGGTAAGAAGAAAGCGGAGGAAAGTTGCCTGGCAAGCCCGTATTACAAGCCTCAATATGATATTCCAAATAATACATATTTTTTAGTTTAAAAAATGTTACTTACTTACTAGAAAAACTTCGCATTTCTATTGTACCTACTTTTCATATTTGCTTCGGAATATATATGATGCATTTGACACGATCATATGTCTTCGAATAAACAAATATTTCACCAATTGTTACTTTTTGTAAATGCATTGAAGATGGCATTTTTCTTTCGACGATTTCAGAGAGCCATTCAAGTTTAAATTTATCGCAGGATTTCTTCTTAACGGTCGCCACATCCACTCCTTTTCGACATTTTAAGGGGATGAATTTTATATAATTAATAGGTAAAATTGTATTATCGACTCATTTCTCCGAAAGCGTGCGAAAGAATTGTGCATGTATTGTTTCATGCATTCGAGCAAAACTAAAATCTGGCAAAGGAAACTTTATTTTATAATATTGACTGTGCGGAGTGTAAAACATGTATGTGGAGACATTTTTCTAGGTGAACGCGCGCACACGCGCATACCTTACAGGGAACGTTGATATTGAATATCAATATATCGATATTTTTCAAACAATATCGATATATTGATATTTTTTACCCATCCCTAGTTTAGTTTCAAGCTATGTATTCACTATGGAACAAATTGCCCCTCAACATCACGCGTGGCATGTCTACGTGTCTACGTGATGTTGCAACGTCGCGCACTGTTCCGCGACGTCGCGCACAACATAGCGGAGCATTTCTACGTGTCGCGGCAACGTTGCTACGTTACCCTACTCGCACGGTACCCGAGCGAGCTTACGGCGACATCATGCTTTGCGTCAGTACCACGTGATAAGTGAGTGAAAAATAAAATGATGTGAGGGCCAACAGCGTTCCTTAATATTGTCTTGCTTGGCTATGGAAGGCCCGATTATTTGTAATAATTGTCAAAAACAGTTGTTGTTATTCGAGAGAAATTGGCAAAAGATCCGTCAGACATTCGAAGATCGCATAGAATATCCATCCTTCTTTCTCTTTGCAGTAAATAATTTCACACCCACCACCTTTTTCTCTTCTTACGTTTCGATAACTCGTTAAAATAAATAGATACGCAGCTGTCATCATAACCTCATCGGGCGACATTTCCGCGACAAGTGATATGTGAATCCCGGTGTGTACACGTCAAAAGACCGCGTCATTGTCCCCGAAACATGAGCGTAGATGTTGATGCGACATGCCGCTCGGAATGTTTCGCGATTTGTCCCCTAGTGAATATATGGCTTCAGTTTGTTTCCGGCCGTTCCGGCGTCATGCCGCGAGTGCTGGGTGCGACACCGCAACAGATGACAGCTGACAGATGTGACACGCGAACACAATTGAATGCCGTCTGC
Organism: Agrypnia vestita; assembly: GCA_016648135.1. Classification (NCBI taxonomy): domain Eukaryota; kingdom Metazoa; phylum Arthropoda; class Insecta; order Trichoptera; family Phryganeidae; genus Agrypnia; species Agrypnia vestita. The sequence goes on along the minus strand of JADDOH010006805.1, from coordinate 10,156 downwards.
CATTTTGAATAAAATATTTGACATATTATGCAATGTCATGCAAAAAGGTGATCCTTCTAAAGTATAATTTTATAACGTGTATATGAATATATACATATAATATATTTATATAAAATCTTTAACGCGTGCAATATCATATAAAACATTGCTTAAGCAGGAAATAAAAATAAACGCACAAAAGAGCTTTAAAAATAGTATCCTATAACCGTATAAAAATATGCTTTTCAAACATGCGAATAGTACACTAGCGAAGGGAAAATCTACATTTCAAAATGAAGACTACAACACACACACGTTCACCAGTTTGAAGACTACAAAGTGTACACTACAATTGTAGTAAAAAATACTTGAAGTGAAGTAATTGTAGTACTACGAAATGAAATGAAGTAATGAAGTAATTGTAGTATTAATGAAGTGAAGTAATGTAATGAAGTAATTGTAGTATTAATGAAGTGAAGTAACGAAATGAAGTAATTGTAGTATTAATGAAGTAAAGTAATGTAATGAAGTAATTGTAGTATTAATGAAGTGAAGTAATGAAATGAAGTAATTGTAGTATTAATGACGTAATTGTAGTATTAATGAAGTGAAGTGTAATGAAATGAAGTAATGTAGTACTAGTGAGTTAATATTTTTTTCCCAAATAAAAATTTGGCGAGCTAAAAAAAAAAAAATGTCAACGAGAAAAATATTTAAGATAAATTGACGATATTTTCTCCACAGTAACATTTGGCGACCTAACAAAAAAAGAAAAGGTCGCCAGCCAGATTTCTTCATTTGATTCCAAAAAATTTTCAAACCATGGGGGGGAGGGGTTGTTACAGTTTCCAGAGATTTCTCCTTCGTTTAGCTACATCAACTTCCCAAAAATTTCTTCATGGGTCCCAAAATTTTTCAAACCATGGGGGGGAGGGTTGTTACAGTTTCCAGAGATTTCTTCATATATCTACATCAACTTTCCAAAAATTTCACGTAAAAAATGCACTATTTAAAGTATGTTTCTCATACTTTCGATAACTTTGAAGTGTATGTACTTTGTAGTGTTCGCTTTGAAATGAAGAGTACTATTTGAAGTTTATACTTTCAATAACTTTGGTGTTTGTAGTTTGTAGTGTGCACTACACTTCAAAATGTGCGAAGTGTGCACTTCAATGTAGTACTACATTGTCGTAGTGAGTACAGAGCGGACCCATTACTATAGTACACTCGAAAATCGTAGTAAGACTCATGCGGTGTACCGCAACGTGTATGAGATCTACGGGTAAGCCCATACACGTTGCGGTACGGACCGATCTGCGATATGCGGTGTACCTCTACGATGCACCGGAGTGTGTATGGCCGCCTTTACACCAGGCAGGCGGAAGCCATTTTGGTTCAATTGACATCGATATTCCGCCACGTGTACACGCGTCGTAATTCGTGTTAAAAATCTTTCGTGCGTTTTTAGAGAAAAATATGGCATCAAATAGTGATTCGGACGTTCGCCGGGCGCAATCTAAGAAACATCGCGAAATTGAGTCGCGCTGTCGATCGAATGAGGGCGACATCGAGTCGCGCTATCGATCAAAACAACGTAAAGTCGCGTCGCGCCGCCGATCAAAAGTGGCGAGAGGGAAAAGATCGCGCAAGCGCGATTCGAGTGACTCGTCCTCTCGGAGTGACGATAGGAAAACGTCCCACTCCCGCGATCTCCGGAGATTGTCCCGGCAAATCAGAGATTTGCAGAGAATAGTGATGAGGCGCGAAATGCCGGAGAGAATGGAGCACGAGTCCGACGCCTCTGGCGTGTCGCAAGAAGCACCCTCCGCGAGCCAAGATAACCACCATCCGAGCCAAGATAACCGCCATCCGAGCCAGGTGGTGTTTCAGATGCCAGCCCCTGCGACAAAATTGGCCGAGCCGCGAAATCCGAGACCGTCGACTCACATGCTCGCAGCGATTGAAGGCCTGCAAAGATTCAACTCGGCAGAATGGTCAGATGTGCGCTACGCTAAAACGCTTAAGGCCTATGTAGCGGAGCCGGGCTTCAAGGATTTGGAGCCGAATATCGAGCTGACAGCGGTGAACGCGTCGTCGACGCAATTGGCGGCGACAGAGAGGGTGCTCGCGGCCGCTGCACACGCTGTGCTCAAGGAGCGCGATGTCCTCCAAAACAGTCTCCAGAGGCTTATCGATTGGGCTCACGACGACCCGCAGGAGTTTACTCCCGAGAACCTCGTGGAAAAGGTTGAAAGTATATTCGGAGGACAGAGCGACTTCAACCGCTGTTCTGACGACCTTCTGCAAATAGTTTGCGGCAAGAGAGCGGAAGTGATCGAGTCTCGGCGTACCCGCTTCCTGCAGGAGTTGAAGAACAAACACGAGGCACAATCATTGTCCAAGATCCCTCTGAGCAACAGCCATTTATTTGAAGAAAAGGCTTTCTCCACAGAGCTGCAGAGGCTCGGTGGCGTAGCCAAATTATTTAGAATGCCAACCCCTTCTGGTCAACCGACACTTGCTCGTTCCAGTGTTAGGGAGAACTTGGCAGCTGTGAGGCAGGAGTCTACATCCAACAAGCGACCTTCCGTTGGTGGGACCTTTCGTGGGCCATTTCGTACCCAGCGGGCAGACCCTGGACGATATCCCCAAATGTATCCCTCGAATCAGAGAGGAAGGCCACAAGCCTACGGCCGACCCGTGCGAGGGCAGACCTCGCGCCGTCGCGCCAATAACAAATGACGATTTCCGAGCGGGACGGTTAGTGGAATATCTTCAGAAATGGCAGGATCTTCACGCACCCACCGTCATTCTAAAGATGATAACAGGATATCGAATTCCCTTTTTATCCAAGCCTCCACTAATCAGACCCTCACAGAGCATACGGGCGCAATTCAAGACTCCCGCTACCTCGGCTATGACCCGGCAAATTGTAGGAATGCTAGCTCAGGGGGTCCTGGAACCATCAGACCAGTCCCCAGGTTTTCACTCACAGATGTTCCTGGTAAAGAAGGGCGACGGGTCAGACCGACCCATCTTCAACTTAAAAGGCCTCAACAACTATGTGCATACAAAACACTTCTTCCTCATTTCGCACAACAAAATCCCAGCATTCCTACAACCAAACGACTGGATGACAAAGATAGACCTGTCGCAAGCATACTTTCATGTACCTGTAAAACCGTCTCATCGAAAATTCCTGCGTTTGTTTTACAGAAACCAGTCCCTTCAGATGACTTGCCTGCCATTCGGCCTTGCCAGTGCACCGCAAGCATTCGCTACGATTTCCAACTGGATCGCAGAGATCTTGAGAAAGAGGGGAATTCGTATTATAGTCTATCCGGACGATTTTCTCCTGGCACATCAGTCCAGAGAAGTATTTGAAAGACAGACTATGGACACTTTAGCCCTACTTCATTCGCTAGGGTGGAAGTCAAACACGGACAAGTGCATCTCCAGCCCGACTCAAACAATAGAATACCTAGGGATTACTTGGGATACCGAGTATGGAATGAAACACCTGTCCCGGAGCAAAGGCCAGAAGCTTCAGGCTTCGCTTCAAAAGCTAATAGCAGGGAAGTCTTGGTGCCTGAGACAAGCTCAAACCATCCTGGGTTTAATGAATTGTCAAGTACAGGAAGATCTGCGTTGGTGGCAGAACAATCTCGAGACGAATTCTCCGATTCACATTCCTCCAGCCACCCACTTCATGTCAACAGACGCAGCAGGCACAGGTTGGGGAATTCAAATGGACGACCGTCACATCTCGGGTCTCTGGGCGGAGGAGCAATTGCAGTGGCACAGCAACCAAAAAGAGATGTATGCAATTTTGAAAGCCTTCGAGTATCTGAACGAGAGTTTGAGCAATTCTTCAGTTCTCATTCAATCCGACAACAAAACTGTCAGCCTACCTCCGCAACGAGGGCGGGACCAGGTCTATGGCCATATTACACCTGACATTTCGGATCATGAGGTTGATGGACCAGCACAACATAACCCTGGAGTGTCAATTCCTACTTGGCCGTTACAACAGTCTAGCGGATAATCTGTCGAGAGGCACAAAATTGCCAGAGTGGCATCTTCTCCCACCCGCTACAGAGAACATTTTCAAAGTATGGGGAGTTCCAATGGTGGATCTATTTGCATCACAGACAGCCCATGTGGTGAACCCCAGGGACAGCCAGGCATTATTCCACAATGCATTCAGCAGAACGTGGCATTTCCCACTTGCTTGGATCTTCCCACCACCATGCCTCATCCCTCGGGTTCTGACACACATAATGAAGTGCTCAGGAGTATACATGCTAGTGGCCCCCAGATGGCCCAAGGTGTTTTGGTTAGCGGATGTAAGAGTACGAGCCATTGCTCCTCCGATAGAGGTACTGGATCTCCCGAGCACATTAATTGATACATCGACAGGCAGTCACCCTCCCAGGATTCGGGACATGCATCTCGACGTATGGCTGATTGGGGGTGGGAAGAATCCATGAATGACTGGTCCCCAGAGGAGAGAAATTTACTGCTGGCGAGCTGGAGAAAATCTACCTTGAACACTTACAGACAAGCATGGAAAAAATGGAGCGCCTGGACAGCAACAAAAGAAGTCGATCCCAAGAATCCTTCAGGGGCACAACTTGCTCGTTTCCTAGCGCACCTAAAAATTGTAGAGGGACTAGCTCCTAGTACAATTGCCCTTCATAAGTCAGCTATCTCTATGTCTTGTAATCCAGTTAACAGAGAGATCATAAGCAGTCACGCACTTGTGAAGCAAGTGATGAAAGGGATTGCAAACACATCCATCAAGTCCCCAAAACCCCCCATCTGGGACCCTCGGATAGTGAGCACCTGGCTAATGGACAATCTTCCAAAGCCAATTACATTATTTGAAGCCTCAAGACGCTGTGCTACCATACTTCTACTAGCTTCAGGTCGGAGAGTCCATGACCTGACTCTTTTAAGATGTCCCCAAAGTCATTTGGTAGAAACAAGGAACCATATTACGCTTTGGCCAGCTTTTGGATCGAAAACTGATTCTAAGTCACATAGACAGTCAGGTTGGAATCTCTCCAGATCACCAAAGGTAGCACTGGACCCAGTATACTGGGTGAAGCAAGTCTGTGAACTATCAAAAGAGCGTAGAATAGAAGCAGGTAACAGCTCAAACCTCTTCATATCTACTTGTGGCCCGGCAAGACCAGCATCATCGGCAGTGATCGCAGGGTGGGTTAGATCTGTCCTAAAAGATGCGGGAATAAATGCCCCAGCTGGCAGTGCTAGATCCGCAGTAGCATCACTAAGTTGGATTGAGAACTATTCTGTACAAGATATTTTGGAGAGAGGCAATTGGCAATGCGAAAACACCTTCTCAAAGTTTTATAGGAAAGAGATAGAACTCCCTTTAGTTCCAATAAAAAGTTCCATTTCCTTAGCAGCCCTTTTTAACCCTGTAAATTGATCACAATTGACATCGAACTACCACCAGGCGATAACAAACACTTCTTACATGTATATTCTGGATAACGGACGGCACTACATAATATGGGAGTTTTACCTACCATTAAAACTCTTATTATGTTGCCTCCGTTATCCAGAATATACTTAAGCTCTGCCTGGTGAGAGCTAATTGAACCAAAATGGCTTCCGCCTGCCTGGTGTAATAAAGGAAAAGGAAACAGGGCTACCAATAAAGGGAGAAAAGGGGAAGGAGGGTACTTACGCACGAAGATGACACGGGCCGGAAAGGAGATGCTATCTCACATGTATATTCTGGATAACGGACGGCACTACATAATAAGTGATAATAGGGGTGGACAATTAAATTAGTTTCGACAGATCTTATACAAGTTGAAGAACTCGAGAGCTACCTGATATTTAGAATCAGTCCTAGATTTCTTACTTGTTTTTGAGTGCACATATTCATTTCGGAATGGATATACGATTGAATTGGATTGATACAGATAAGAATGGAATATATGATTAAAAATACTTTGTTTTACTATCAGTTATTTTATTTTATTTTTAGAACAGGCGAGTCGCACTTTCCACAAAATTTATTGCACCATTAATTTCTAAATTTCAATAGTGTAGATTTGTACCTTTAAGTGTGGATGTCATTTTTTATTAACACTACCCTGGATACGTAATCTCACAGGCTCCCGTTTCAACTGCGACGATTTTAACACAAATTATTCCCAATTACTTCAAATATATTTGTACATATATCAAATTACATATAGGCTACTCATAATTAAAAGACGTGAATATATAATCAACTTTATTATTCAAAACATAGAAATTTAAAGAAAATTATAATTAAAAAGACGTGAATATATAATCAAGTATATTATTCAAAACATAGAAATTTAAAGTTAATAATAATTAAAAAGACGTGAATATATAATCAAATTTATTATTCAAAACATAGAAATTTAAAGAAAATAATAATTATGGCACTTTTTAGGCAATATTGTTTAAGGCTATGTTTTCGACAATTAAAAAAAATTATGCCTAGTAAATAACAATATCAAGTATTATTTCATAAACTATAATATTAGAGGAAGCAAAAATAATGTAATAGCTTTATATTGTGTATAAAATGTTCAAAGACCTACATTTTTCAAACATTCTTTATAAATTACCATAAACATTTTATTCCACTTAAATTAGTGGAGTAAAATGTTGTGTATAAATCATTGTGTTAATCATGAACTTCCACTCTGTAAACGAAACAACGCTTAATTTATTACCATAAACTAATTCATGTAAAAAGAAACGATTGAATTTGTACTGTTAATTTTAATTAATGAAGTCTGTAATTCATAGGTATAAAAATAATAAAAGAAAAGGACAAACATACTCAACATAATATGGAGATCGTATTTTGACTTCACATTTGACAGCTGGAATTTGAAATTCACAATAGAAAGGAGAAATAAAATTCACACAAAAAGTTGTGAGTGCAAGCAACGAAGCAACCGGAATTTGTAAAAAGTATTATTACTGCAAGTGACTTGTGCGCAATTCTCACCTCACATTAACATTTACTTGTCTACTACAAAAAACTGGGTCAGTGTGATTACACGGTTTTATTAGGAAAATACACAGTTCAGGATGAGTTTTTTCTCTAATTGAGTGGATCTATGAAACAAACGGAGAAACAAGTGAGATAAATTATGAACTGACATGAAGTTGGATACAGAAACGTCGGAAATAAAATATCTGTAAGAATCACGGCAAAAAATTTAAACTGACTTTTTTTAAAGACAAGGATTATTTCATTAATATTTGTTTCCCAGAATCTTTACTAATGCACAGCTTTTTTCTTTGTACACGCTGCACGCCACTGCTTTACACAACGGACGAGAACGAGATCAAATAAAATTGATGCCCCGAACCTGCTAGGGAATTATGCCCTGTTTATACCAAATAATTATTTGCGAAATCGAGGTCACGTGCTATTTCATGACCCAAAATGTAGCAATAAGCACACCATAACGCGTAGTGTGCAACTCCTAAATGAGCCGAGCGATCATGTCGACGTATTTAATGATAGCATTGAAAGCATCAAGCAGAAAGGATCGCCTCCATACAGGTACTCACTCCAAGTTATAATTTGCATTGTAAATGGAGCAATCTGTAATGCAAAAAAAAAAAATAGGCACACAGGCTTGTGCATCCAATACCGACACAATACAGAAAATATTTTCATAGAGAGTGTTTTTTAGATTTTCGTGTAAAAAATGGCAGAAAATAGTACGGCTGGTTGTTTCAATGCAAAGTGAACTTTGACATAATCGCTTTGCACTGGAATGACTAGCGTTACTATTTTCTGCAATTTTTTTAACGAAAATCTAAAAGAAACATCAACCGATGCAACCTCCTTCCTCTTTGACTATCTTTCTACTAATATTATCGCGGAGCCTGCAAGGCTCCACGTCTATACTTAAAGGCTAAAAAAATGATTTCCTTAAACACAAATAAAATGCTTAAAGGCTTGCAAAAAAATTCTGAATTGAATTTCTGCGAGTTTTTATTCATTTAATATTAGCTTATAGATAGGTTGTAAATAATTTGATATAATATCAGAGAGAGTGTATATACAGGTTGTCTCATAGCTAGTAGCAAGATCTTTGGGGATCCAGCCAATATGAATAGAAAATATTCTTTACGCTTCGGGTGAAATTTCAACAGCAAAGCTGCGTTAAATTTTGCTTTTTATTTTCAATATTTCCGACAACTTCCAACTTATGTAAAACATGAGCATTATGAAAGTAATTTATATTGAATATTAAAAATTAATATGTTTTGATGCAAGTCAAGTAATATAATTAAAAGCACACAGAAAATTGTACCAGATTTTTTTGACTTGTATGAATCTTTAATATAAAATGGAATTTAATCGATGGTAGTCCAACATTTTACAAAAAATTTGTCAAAAATATATTTTTTTTAAATGCAAAATTTAAAGTTGCCCATCTCTGAGAATTTAGTCAGGTAGATGATACCTATACAGTATCGTGGACTAGCTCTGTTACACCCAGTATATACTGACGGCACCTACGTAAACTCAGACATTTACCGAAAATGCATATTTGACTTTTTTGTTCTGACACATATAAAATACTCTTCTTCACAAAACAAAATAAAAAAAAATCTATTATTTCACTATAAAAAACCAGCCAAGCAAAACATCAAATAACTCCCAATGTCTGATGTCTCAATTTACGTGGACCCCGTCGATATATTAAACTACGTAATAAAATACACGAAAGACAAGTTTTCGTCAAACACACTCGGTTACGACAGTAATTCGTCTTTGAAATCTTCAACCGCCTGCAAGTGGCTCTCCGCCCTGATGTGATTGAAGGCGGTCCCCGCGTTCATGAGCCTGGTGTCGCACGCAAAGCACTTGAAGCCCATCGGGTCCGCGTCCTCCAGGATGCACACGGTATTGTTCATTAGCAGCTTCTGCCGCCTGATGTCGAGCGGGTCCAGCGTGCAGAACAACTCCGCGTTCCTGCGGTGCCTCCTGCCCCGCATGTGATCGGCGAGCACCGTCTTGTTGGGCATGCCCCTCGCGTCGCAAAGCAGGCAGACGTACTTCCCGTCCCACACCGTCGTGACTGTCATGGAGTAGGACATTTCTACGTGTTGGTTATATTGGTGCTGATTGCGACTGCTATTCCTTGTGTAATGCGCAGATGAAATGCGGTCATTCACTTTAAGATGTTTGTTTTTTAGCTTGTTTAGATATTAGATGTACCTGTAAAGAAATAAAAATATGAGTTATTAATTAACGAATAAACAAATTAGATAAGTGATCTCGATATCCGTATGTGAGTGTTAGTAGAGGTATTTTAACCAGTGATAGAGGAGCTGGCAGAAGAAGGACGAAAGTAGATTGAATGCAGTGGAGATGAGATCCCTCAGATGTATGTGTGGCAAATCAATTTATGATAGAGTAAAGAATGCAGATATTAGGAATGAATGTAAAGCTGATCTTAGCATAATTAATAGAATTAAAAAAGGGTCGCTCAGATGGTTTGGGCATGTTGGGCGAATGAATGAGGAAAGAATGGTAAGAAAGATATATAATGCGAGTGTTGACGGCGCCAGAAAGAGAGAGCGACCGCGGAAGACGTAGCGTGACCAGATTAACCAGATGGAAGATGGTCCCGTTAGAAGCCTCAACAACCGGCGAGCTTGCATGCGAAGGTGTATGAATGTGGATGAAGCGAGAGTTGTATGTCAGGACAGAAGAGTGTGGCGCTCTATCCTCTCTGCCTACCCCCACGGGGAAACGGCGTGATGGTAAGTTAGTTAGTTAGTTAGTTAGACACACTAACCATTATTTGAGATTTGTATCTGATTAAGGAGGAACGAAGGGGTACAAAGCGCAAAAAACGGAAATTTTTGAGAATTTTTTTAAGAAAACCTATAAATTATTGTATATTTATCATTTCTGCATGAAAGTACATACTTTTAAGAATATCGTCGCTGTATATATAATAAAGCCAATGTGCCGTTTAGTACATTCTGAGATGAATGAATAATAGAGATATACTAAAAAAAACATTGCCGTTCACCTGGAAGGAAAGTCTGCCTAGTAATTATTTAAAATATTTTTTATAAATCTAGTCTGTGCAATTATTTTTTAAAACAGTTTCATTTGTTTACC
>JADDOH010006804.1:0-49897 GCA_016648135.1 Agrypnia vestita | reverse complement strand
GACGTCCGCAATAGATATGGCAATCAGACAGATGACCCAATTGGAAGCTTCAAAAATCGACAAGCTTGCATTAGAAGACTGTATGTCAGGACAGCGGAGTGTGAAGTTTTATCCTCTCTGCCTATCCCTATGTATGATGATAAGTAAGTTTGGTAATTAAATTATAGTTTTTGTTGTAGTATTGTTGTGTTGATTAAACATTGTTTTTTGTGATTTTTGGGTAACAAAATTATTTAACCGGTCGTATGCCGCGCAATTTCGCGCATGGTTGCTGTTTTTTAGACACTTTTTTGTGATGGTTATATTCATGTAAAAATCAACAATAATCGCTAAAAAGTTGCAGTTTCTGGTTTCCCAATATACAGACTTCAATAATTACTTATATTTCAATAATTACTTCTACAATAATTACTTATTCATTAATTATGAAAATAAGTCATAATAAATAAGAAAATAATGAAAAAATGGCAGAAATGTACATGTTTATCAAATAAAACCATGGAAGCAATAACACTAAAGATATGTATTTACTGTATTTCAATATTTTCGTTCTAAATATATCAAAGAATATAAAAAAAAATAATTTTAATACTTTTTTATTTAAAAATAACACTTTTTTAACAGATAAATAAAGCGCGGTTCGAAGACAATATTTGGAATGACTTTTTGTCCGGTTTGCGTGGCAAATTAAGTTACTTGACAAATAGAACTCGTTCATTCATTTAAAAACTTGAGATATAACCAATGATACGCTTTAAAAACCCATAAACGCAGGTAAATTATGCCAAATTCGCATACGTGTCTAGAGAGCACAGATCTGCACTCCAGCACCCGACCGGCTAAATGATTATATTCCATGCAACCAAGTATGCTAAGTATTGCAACTGTGTGTTTAGCGTCCCATGTATGAAACAAGCTCCCATTTAAGTTTTTTTTTAAATTTTTCACAATGTAGTGCCTAAAAATTATCCAAGTACAAAGTCATATTTAGTAATTATACTAGTATTTTTATAACTTCTGACTCCATTTATGGAATGCAATTTCACAACACCAGTTTGGGTTAAAAAATGTATTGATTGAAAAATGATTGATTGAAAAAAAAAAAACTGAATGTTTATAAAATAATACCGTTCTAGCCAGTACTTGTTTTCTCACAACATAGCACATTAATATTTCAGGAAATTTATGAATTTGAGTGAAAACTATCATAATAACAATATTATTTTATTTTAACAAAATTATGGCAACAAAAACATTACTCTGTGTTGTTGTTAATATGTGAAACAATATAGTTCAGCTAAGTAACTACATAGTCACTCAATAAATTTTTCAGTGCATGTTGAGATAGCTCAGACTAGCTGAGACACATTATATAACTTAAAATAATTTAAATATTATAACAATAAAATCATTTGAACATTTATACGCATAAATATAGAGTATTTTGATTAAAGAAAATAAAGGAATTTGCAAGATACATAGAAGTAGTTTAGTTGTATCAATATTATTTAGTAATAAATCAAGAGCCCCGAAGATTATTAGTGAAGGCATTTTAACTGACATACTAATTTGAGATTTTATCTGATTGTATCGATGACCGATAACTAATATTTCACAATTGTCAACGAGCAACCATCCGTACTAGATAAAGTTATCTCGGTCACTAATCACAATATAATCAGATACAAATCTCAAATAACGTGTAACTGATTAAAATAACGGTTTGACTATCACTACTGCTTATATGGCTCATACTTAATCAAATGGATTTAAATTCTTATCATAATCTTCATCCTCACCCTCTTCAAAAGGATTATTTCCTTTACTTTCCTCTTCATCATCAGCAAATGGGTTTTTCGTTTCATCATATGATATATCTTCTTCAAATGGATTAGCGACTGATTTAGAAATTGGCAATTTACTGGATATTGGGTTGACATTCTCAATATTGACATTTTCAGAATGAACCGAAGGAGAAATTCTATCAATGACTCTACTTTTTAAAGACAAAGGAGAACCCTTTCTCGGGGTGCTATTTTTGGAATCTTTGTCGAGATAATCATTAGATGTATTCATATACGACGTGCCTAGGTTTTGCCTAGCGGGTAACTGTTCAGTATGGTTGTAGCGATTTAAGTTAGCTTCTAAACTGGAACTGTACTGAGTTTCCCTCTGTTTTTGCTCCATTAAACGCATCCGGCCTTCCGATGCTGGAATGATGATGGAACTCTTTGCTGTGGTAGATTTCTGACTGTCAGTTGAAAGAACTGTAAGGATTAAAAATAAATTATTATATAGAGTATTTAATAATACATTTTGTATAACTCTATTGAATACAGAAAAACCCGTTAGTAAGAACTCCGATAATTTGAAATTCGTCATAATTTGAAATTTTTAAAACACAATACACAAAATGTGAATTTCATAGTTGAGTAACCCGAAAATTTGATATAATTTTTAGATCTTTGTGCCATAAATTATCACATTTTAAGCCGCAAATCGAATTTTTTAAAATAAATTATAAAACAATGTGCATGGCTTGGCTTTTTGATTGCGGTCATCTGTGTGGGGAGTCCTTTATGTATTTTGAGGTACCTTGTGGAATCCCCCTGTATATATATACATTAAGTCGCAATCCCTAAAATTTTGGAATCCTATGCATGTTTTCTTTAGATTATACGTGGATAGTTTCAGTTTGCGTTAATTAAAATTGTTTTTCACTTTTTTAAATTCCCTTTCAGTTTGATCATTTTTTTCTAATAACTGTGTTTGTATTTAGTAATAGAAATGGCATTAGCATAATTGAGTTTTCGAAATGATTTCTTAAGAAATATGCATAAAATATGTATGTTATTCACAAAGTTAACAGCTTTTTTCATGAGTTTCATGTTTTTTTGCAAATAATTTTTTTTTTTGGTATTTATTTCGAATAACCAAGGTTCTGCTGTATATGAAATGTTAAAAAAAAAAAATGTTGTATAGGCTTAAGGAATAATCTCTAACCTTGTTTTGTATTGTTTCCTTCTTCAAGTCGTAATTTAGCCTCAGCACCAGGACCATAGTTTTGACTGTCCATTTTGGGAATAATTTTAGTAGTATTTATAGCTGATGATATCTTTGGAAGATTATTAATATCTTCTGAATTGACTTGCTCCTTTGCTTTACCAGCAACGCCTTCATTCGAAATCACAGTTAATTTATTGAACACGCCTCGCCCAAAGTATTCTGCTACGACCGTAAAGCTGAAATGTGATTGACAAACATAATTTATTACAAAATACGTATATTTAGTTTTAAGGGTTTTCAACTTCAGGCAGATTTAGAAAAGATCTATCTTGAGAAATTTATTTTTATTTCAATCCGTAGGATGGTAATACATATTTCAAATAATCTTGAAAATACTAAGTATACTGCGGTGTTCAAATGATATCAAATCTTTATTTTTCCACCCAAAAAAATAAAGCACGGGAAGTATCCTTTGGTGAAGACTGTAGGGGACATTCAAGCGCATGCGTGAATTTTTCCCGCCCACAGAAAGTCATTGGCAGTCAACCTCTGAGTAAAGAAGTGAATTGTCAATTGTTATGAAATGACAGAATGATTCAATCAGCAATATCGCATTAAATTTTGCTAAAGCTTGCCAATACCCGAGTGGAAATCATTCTCCAGAGCCAACAAACTTGTGGGAACAATGCTACGAGCATGTCGTGGATAAAGGAGTGATACATCATTGAGTGATACAACAGTGGACAGTGATCACAAATGAACCGCATCCTGGTAGGCCCCCAATAAGCTGAAACAACAATATGACTGACCAAGTGCGGGCTTAAATCACATCACAGTCTGGTGATCATATCAATCAGGACCGTCACATGACAGTCTGACAATTGGTGAACGATGAATTGGGGTAAGCATTGGATCAGTACAATATTTTGTCTGAGGATTTAGGCTTGAAGACGGTGTCGGCAAAATTCATGCCGAAGCTGCTAACGATGGAGTAGAAGCAACTCTGTGTGGAATTCCCATTGTCCGCTTTGGATTCAGGCTTTCTTGGCCAAAATAACATTTCCCTAGTTTTTATGTGATTTTTGACTATTCCCCATATTAAAAATGCCACTGAAAGGGACCCGATTTGAATCAAGAGAAGAAATTGTGCGGACCGTGACGGCCTAGCTCTACACCATTCCAGAAGTGTTCCCAAAACAGTGGCGGGACCGCTGAGAGAGAAGTGTGTGAATTACCAAGGTGATTGCTTTGAGGGAAATTAGAGTAAGTATAGTGTGTATGAATAAATGTGTTTCTGCCGACCAAGATTTGATATTTTTTGAACACACTATGTATTATGTATATGGATTTCCATGTTAGTTGTGTTTAAATCTTACCCATCAGGCGCTCTTTCTAGTTGGGCATGGAAAGCTTCAGTTGTGTGTGCGCTAGCTCCCTGACTTCTCAACACTTCGAGTAGCTTCATGTTATTAGGAACACATGCCGGACACTCTGTTTCATTCTCTGAGAAACTCTGGAAACAACTGAAATCAAAGTGAGTATATATGTAAAATCATTTACAACTCTGTCATGTGCATATTATGCATTTTAGCATAAGACCATGTATTGAAAATAATGTAACAGCTTATGTATACGTATATTATAATTGAGAACTCAAACAACATTATACATTATTGTTTGTATTGTTATATTTTGATGATTTTTTTACAAATCGCTCGCAAGCTTCATATAAAATCTCAGCTCTATTCAAAAGGGCTTAAATTTTTTTGAATACAATTCCAGACTCCAATGAAGAACGCATTATAGTTACAAAGCAAAGTATAAAAAATAAAAGCTAGCTACGATGAAATACTGTGTGAAAAGAAGGCATTGTATTATCAAACGAATTTGTTAGATTTTATGAAGAAAGCGACATCAAAACAACTTATGTATATGTAATCAGAACTCATTTGCTTTTTAATATTTTGTATTAATACATATGTATGTATGTTAATATGTATTAAAAACTGAAATTTTAATTAAATTTTTTCTTCCAAACTTGTGTTTTGTAGCTTCTTGATTCCAATTAAACTAAATTTCTATGTATTTATATATAAAGTTGTATCCCGACAGATACAAATTCCTCAGTCCAAAATATCTTTTTTAAGCGTAAGCAATTTTCCTCAGTCCAATATATCTTTGTAACTTAAGGCGGCACAGCCGATTCACAAACATGCATAGCTGTCAAATTACATCGATAGATCATGTCCTTTCAAGCCGTGCGCGACATGTCATCTGAGCGCAAATCGAATAAAAATTACACGTTCGTTACATATTTATGGTACATACGTTGCTAAAACAGTAAGGTTTTGCTAGAAAGAGATGGTCATATATTCTTTGCTTTCGTCCGCGTCAGGCATCCCCACAGAAGTACCTAACGTATCAAAATATTTACTTATTTAACTTTAGACAAATGATCTTATATTATTTGAGTCGACTTATTATTTTCTGTAAATAATTTAAGAATCATAGTAATAATTCTGAACTCCTTTTTAAATCAATGCATATCGTAATATGACAATACAAAACAATCACCTAGCCCCACATGCGTACTGCGTATATCAAAATGTATTATTTTATCTATCAACAAATTCCCTTATTTTATTTTCGTCCATAATTACTTACTGAATAGAATTTAAAAAACATATTAATAATTCTGAAATACTTTTCATATCATAATGAATACCTTTAATATTAAACAAGAAATAAATATATGGGAGACGCGAATGCGCATGCGCACGGCGCGTACAGTATGTATCTTGATACCTCAAATGATCTGGAACAATTGTTGAATTAGAATAATACCAAAACTGACATGTGACGCAAGTTCAAAGTTTAAAAAGGATGAAACCGTTCGAAAATCCATATAAAACCTTAATATATGGGAGATATCAATTACTTTTGAGCGTATTATATAATAATAATTCATATAAATGTCAAATTTGGCGTAAAAGTACAAGGAATAGTGAAATAAATGGCAAGGAATATTCGGCTACATAAACACGACTGACCCCTGCCATGGCCAGACGGCATCTAACATGGATTCTGACGTTGACGATGTCGTTTTTCATACTTTAGAATTTTTATTTTAAAATAATAATTAACGTGTTTTTATAAAAAATTTAGATTTTTAATAGTGAATGAAGACTCAAAGTGCGAATATAGATACAATATATTGTTTAAAATCATCTTTTATTATGAATAAACAACCTTTGAAAATGACCAAAAAATGTAAATATTTAAGCATGTTTCAAAAATTATATCTTTTTTAATATTGAATATTTCTTAATTTCCTACATACGGATTCTAGATAATTAAGTAAACTTTATACGAATAAAAAAACATATTATGCTTACATAGAAATTTTAAACGAACCACTCTACGCCCGGGAACATTAAAAAGATTTTTTTTGCCGCGGCCTGTGGATTAATGTCTATATTTTTCTTAATTATTGTAAATAATGTTTAGTTTATTACTTTTATATAAGAATAAAGGTTCTATCTAAGTTATCGCCCTAAAAAAATTGCAATCTATCATATACATTCTGATATAAATGAATAATAAAAACCCACATTTTCATAAAAAACGCCGAAATATGCATTTGCAGTGAATGTACCGCCTTAACAGGATTCCGCATAATTCGAAATATTAATATATTTTTAAGCCCCTTGAATTTCGAATTGATGAGTTTTTTGTATCTTCTATTTTGAATCTAAAAATTTGTATTTTTCAGGCATTGCGCGGCGCAGTGCGGTTGGAGGGCGATGTGATCACAGCAGACGGCGAGATATTAAGAGGCGTTTCGAAAGGAACGCGGTTGCCTGCAGACCCTAGAGAGATACTACAAGGTTTATTCATTTATTCACTTTATTCATTTTAACATCATCTTAAACATCGTTCATTCCATGGATTAGTGTAGAAAAAAATTTTTTTTGCTGAAGAGCAAAACCAAAACAAAACTATTTAAAAAAAATTCATTTTGGAAATCTTAACAATATTTTTATATGAAGGTATGTTCTGAGTTATTAAATTTTGTTCTCTTCTTTTTTTTTATTTTAATGAAGTTCATCAATGGTGGGTCCGCTCTGTACTAAGTACTATAATGAAGTACTTAATTATATTGAAGTGCGCACTTCACATGTCTTTATTCGAAAACTTTAAACTCACACGTCACACTTCAAATGCACCCTTCAAACTTCAAACACATCGCTGCAAAGTGTGACTTTCAGCGAAGTAGAACGAATGAATACTTTAGGTGACTTTCAATAATCTGAAAATTTTTGGCAGACTTGATATAGCTAAAATCCCACCCTGTTAGAAATTATTTTTGGTCGGATTTGATGTAGATAAAAATACTTTTCTCCAAACCCCACCTCACATCAGTGATAATTTTTAGCTACATGCGAAATTTTGTAATAATAATAGTTGCTCACTTCGTGCTGTATATTGAAGTAAACGAAGTGCGTAATGTTTCAGTACCTACTATGTACAAATGAAGCTCACACTTTGAAGCCTTCAAATTGGTAAACGTGCGCATGTTGAAGCCTTCATACTGAAATGAAGTTTTGTCCTTTGCTAAAGTAGACTAAAAGTGTGATTGCCTTAAATTTTTTCTTTCACATATTTTACACTTTCTTATATTTTACTACATTTTAACTCTATCCCCATGAGATTGTAAAGAGTGTTATTCTTCCAGGTGGTACACCGCTGGCACAATTTCCGGAGGAAGAGTACGCGGCCAGCGTGTGCAGCTGTCATTGTAACTGTTTTGGACAGCAGAAGTATGTTTACACCTTATTCATAACTAGCCGAAAATGACGTTTCTTTTGCATGCCGGTTCCTAAAGAAATGTTCTTATTTATAGACAGGGTTCGAGGATATGCGAGGGCGGTCCAATAAGTACCTAGCCTCACCGCCCGATGGTGCTACTATCTCAAGAGAAATTTACTACCGTGTAGTATATTCTTGTAGACGACTACTGTAAAAATTTCAGTCGAATCGGATTCGTAGTTTTGTTTTGACCGCGTATGGAAGTGGGCGTGTCCGCGGATTTTAGAAAAATGAAAAAAGAGCAATGTCAGTCGGTGATTTGATTCTTGTTTTTGGAAAAGAAATCGCGCAGCGAAATCAAAGAGCGCTTGGATGCTGTGTATGGTGAATCTTCTCCTTCGATGGCGACTGTCAAAAAATGGTTTAATGAGTTTCAACATGGTCGCACATCGGTTTTTGATGAGCCACGCCCAGGTGTCCCGAAAACGGCTACCACGGAGGATAACATAACAAAAATCCACGATCTCATATTAGCAGACCGCCGATTGAAGGTGCGCGAGATAGCTGAGACAGTAGGCATCTCAAAAGGCCGCGTGGGTCATATCCTGCATGAAATTTTGGGCATGAGAAAACTGTCGGCGCGATGGCTGCCGCGTTCGCTCACTCTGGACAAAAAGCGAAACCGTGAGACTACTTCAGAGCAGTGTTTGACGCTGTTTAAGCGCAATCCGAAGGAGTTTCTACATCGTTTCGTGACCGTCGACGAAACATGGATCCACTGGTATACACCAGATACCAAGGAACAGTCGAAACAGTGGACTTCACCCGGTGAACGTGCTCCGAATAAGGCGAAGACTGTCCTATCGGCCGGATAGGTGATGGCCACCCTTTTCTGGGATTCACAAGGTGTGATCTACTTCGACTACCTGGAGAAGGGCAAAACGATCACAGGGCTGTACTATGCCGAATTATTGGGCCAATTCGACGCCGAATTGCAGAAAAAACGGCCACATTTGGTGAAGAAAAAAGTGCTCTTCCACCTTGACAACGCACCGGCTCACACCTCCGCCCTCACCACGGCCAAATTGGTCGAATTGGGCTATGAACTGCTGCCCCATCCACCGTATTCTCCAGATTTGGCCCCGTGCGACTTCTTTTTGTTTCCAAACTTGAAAAAGTCACTCGCCGGGCAGAAATTAGAGTCGAATTAGGAGGTCATCACCGCCATGGAGGCCTACTTTGCAGACCTCGAGAAAACGTATTTTTCAGACTTCAGAATTTTAAAGAAATTGGAGCTTTGCTGGATCAAGTGTATCGAGCTAAAAGGAGATTATGTTGAGAAATAAATTGCCACTTTTCCAAAATTTTCGTTTTTCTTTTGTAGGCTAGGTACTTATTGGACCGCCCTCGAATATCTCATGATATATATCCTCGAACCCTGTTTATAGATGACACCCATGAAATAATAATGACTTTTATCTAAATATTTGAACACCCTTTTCCCCGGAAGTTAATCGCACTTACTATTTTAAACCCTGGCAATTGTGTGTGCGTAAAACTAACGCGACTACATAATTAAATAAGTAAAATAAAATAAAAATGAGAAAAAAATTTCCGCCACTGGCAAGTCCCCGGGGTGGGAGCCAGATACCCAGCCACTACACTAAGCAGAATATGCCATCGATCGCAGAGAAAATATTTATATAAGCACGTAGTGTACCTAAAAAAATATATTTTAGAAAATATAATGTGCCCTGTATATATATTTTTTTGGGTCTTTGCTAACTTCTATATATATGTAGTCTAATTTTTAAGGGTCCCGCACATGCGATGATGGCAACTTCCGTAGGTCTCCGCGTTCCAGTTCACTCGCTTGGGGTTCAAGCCACATCTCTGACTGTTTAATTTGTTTTTTTTATATGGTAGTGTGTCTTCCGCAGATGTCTTCTGTTACTGGTGCCATCAGCACTCATGTTGTACATCTCTTTTTCAATAATCCGTCCTGCGTGACTTTTAAGCGAACCTCTCCTCATCCATTTTGCTATGCTAAAATCAGCCTTGCATTCACTCCTAATTTGCTTGCAAATAGATTTTTAAATATACCTACACCTAGGAAACCTCATCAACATTGCAATAAGGTTAACAGTGAATTCAGACAAAATTACGGACATTACACGATGTAACGGGGACTGAATTTAGAATTCAGAATAACAGACAGACGGACGGACAGACAGAGAAATTATTATAATTGTGATTCTATATTTATGTAAAAGTATTGATTCGTATTATATTAATTTGTCAATAATAAAACGAATTTAAAACAATAAATATGTTTGAATTTCAGCTACACATACAACACCTTGACATAGGTATTTTTAAACGAATTTCATTATTCTTTTGCATTTTTCTCGAAACTCCCTTTTTTCTGGTAGGGAAAATATCTCGAAAATTATTGGGCCAATTTTGTTCAAATTTTTCGCACATATTACTAATTATATTTTTATAATGTAACCTACGTTTTTTCTGCAGTTTGCTTCAATTTTTTTGGAAAATAAAAATATTTTCCAACTGATTTCAATTGCACAAAAAAATTCTTAATTATTTTGATACGCTACATCATTTCACAAAAAAATAATTAACTTTTTTCCACTCAAACCCCGTGACAGCTGTGCCTGTCACAGATAAGGACCTTTGTGGGACGGCACGTAATTCCGCCATTTTGATTTTTTCAAAATAATTTGTTAATGAAAAACACTAACCAATGTATGTAATGTGTATTCTAGATTTTTTATTCGTTGATGGAGAGTCGTGATGGCAATTCTAGTTTGTGTTGTATACCTTTGGAACATAGCTGTGCATGCCTAGTCAGTCCAGTTTGTTTCAAAGAAGTGTACCACGTGCGTGTACTTATGTACATGCGTACATAAGTACACGCAGACAATTTTTTTTATTATAATGGCAACCATAGAGTATATATTCTACACAGATGAGCTGAACCCCTTCCTTGAAAGGCAAGGGAATTGGAACCCTACCCCCCTCATACCCTCTCTCTCGTAGATTCCTGATTGTTCTGTAGGCAAGTTAGTGCATGCTAGTCTTTGACAAGATAACTTTAACACGCATATGATAAATATTGGTGAAAGGTTAACAGTACTATGGTTGTGGTGTATAGTGTTGTGAACATAGTTTAGTGTTGGTCCTGACGAAAAGACATATGTCTCGAAACCGATAGACCTAAAATCTGGTAGAGGTTTATTTAACTAATGTTATAATGTCCAATCACAAAGTTAATGATTTATATATTAATAATAACATGTCTATATAGTTTGGTGGTGTTTATGGCAACACTCACACATGAATATTCCGCCTTATTCGCCTGTTAATTCTCAAGGTTGCGAAATAAAAAAATAATTATTTGTTGCAGAATACTTCAGTACCACGATCCTCTGTCTCCCATTCCGCCGACCATCAAGACAGCCAACAAAACCAAGCAGACCAAGGGCCTACTGAACAAGATGCCGCGGTACATCGAGAAGTCCGGATGCCTCAGCCAGTCGGGAACGCTCCGGCTGAACTCGGCGTCCGGCTACCTGTACATGAACGCCAAGAATCCCGAGTTTCACATCGAAGAAGAGGACTTCAGAGAGTTGGTCAGGAAGCGGAGATTGGAACTGATGAACAGCAGCAAGAACGCTTTTAATTACGATACTTTTAGGTAATTTATTGTTTGTTTAATAATGCCGATGGCTAAGTTAATTTTCTGTATTCTGACCAATGTCATTTTGTAATTTGTATCTTGATGATTTGAAGCAATTTTTTAAATAAATTCTCATGTTAACTCGGTAAAAATTAAAATTCCAGATATAATAATGATAGATCCGGCAGCGACATGGACGGCAGATGCACCAGCATTCAGCTCTTTGGCAGTCGACGAAGCTCCTTCTACTCGATCGACGGCAGATCAGAAAACGAAAAGAGGAGCCACGACCCCCTGATGGACGACTCTTCGAAAGATGACAAATCTAGTTATTCAAAAAGAAAGATAATGCGAAACGTAGATAGAAATATACGAGAAAACAAGGAATTGCAAAGAAGAAAAGGAGAGAATTATTTTTACGACGAGACCGATTTTCGTTTGGGCGAAGACGCCTTCCTAGACCCTTCAACCGTGTTCTCTAAACGGAAGAAAAACAAAAAGAAAAATAATAACGACGACTCCGTCTGCGTGTATAGGAGCGGCAAGAAGCAAGAGTATTCGTGGAACGCAAACAACCGAGTGAAAAACGAACGTTCCAACTTCAAAAGCAACGTCGATCAAGTTTCCAACGACGACAGTTGCGGTTACTATCTCACAAACGATGACGAAAACGATTTTTGTTTTATAAACGACACACTGACGTTCGCACAGCCACCGCACCGCGCCAGCGTGTAGCACAGTCAACGCGCGTGATTTTTTAATATTGCGTTTGGTGCGGTCGTGTTTAAATTGATATTAAAACTATTGTGAAAAAGTGATTTAATGTATATTCCTGAACGTCATTTTGCTTATTTTTCTCTTTTAAAAAAGAGTTTTTGTATGGTTCTGCGTGATTTATTTATTTTATACTTTTAGATAATCTACCGTTCATAATACTACCTTCGATACATGACTTAATATTATAACAATTTATATGAGGATTCAGCGAGTTACATAGTTTTTTATTTACGGGTATATGTTGAGAAATTTTTAGCCATTTAGAAATCATAAATTTTATCATCTACTTATTGTCGTTGTATTGTATTACACAAAATCTTGAATCTGAAAAATATTTTGTTACACAAAGGAAACTAAAAATTAAATGAATATCGTACGAATTCAGTTTATGTTGAATATGCAATAATTTTCAAAAATTTAAACGCGACTAGTGAAATGTATGTAATACAGAAAAAACCCCTTAATTCGAATCCCAATAATCAGAAATTCGCCATAATTTAAAATTTTTAAAACCCACAAGTCCCAAAATTCTTTTTTCATAGTAGACTAACCCCGATAATTCAAAAACCCTGGTAATTTGTGATTCGAAAATTTTTTTAGCTCCTCGCACAATAAATCAATACGTTTTAGTTCATATAATTCTAATATTTATTTAAATTTGTCAAAATTAAATAAATATTTTGATTTTTTTGTGAAGTGTGAAGTGAGAACAGATATGTCAATTTTGGATACTTTAGTAATAGAAATGTGGCGGTCTTTGTATTGGCATTATAAATATTGTGTTTTCAAAATAATTTCTTGAAATATGCAAAAATGCAGACATATTTCAGAAAATTAATGGTTTTTATGATTAATGGTTTTTGGCAAATTTCGCAACGGCATCGCGATTTTTAATTTTTCGAAATAATTTTTAGTCCCTTGTTTTAGAGCTGTCAGAAACGAAACATATCCCGAAATATACCTCTCATTTGTTGTCTCAACTTGATTACAATAATGGCTCGACATCACTTTGTGAAGACATTTTATTTGAAAACGTAGCAGCACAAAATATATACAGGGTGCCACATAGCTGGTAGAAAAACTCAACAGGTTGATTCCTGCCTTAATAATCAATCGAAAATGTTGCATTTCATGACCTAATATCGGTTATGGAGATAGGCAATATTTTTTTTTTATATTTGTGACTTTTTTTGCAAAAAGTTGTATTATCATTACAGTAACTTATTTTAATTATGAAAAATTCATTCGCTATAATATAAGTCGAATAAAATTATAAAAACCTTGCAAAAACCTTGAAACAAATAAATTTTTCATAAGGGATATAAGTTACCGTAATGATAGTTTAACTTTTTGCAAAAAATAAGTTGGAAAAATGAAAAAAAAATGCAAACTTTGATATTGTATGTCTCCATAACTATTGATATTAGGTCATTGTTGCTTGAACGTTTTTGACTCATAATCAAGGCAGGAATCCACCTGTAAAGTTTTTGCTACTAGCTATGAGACACCCTGTATATTAAATTTTACATAATCAGAATGAACACAAATTGACAATTGACCTAATCTTAAAAAATAATACGTCAAACTGACATACCATCTAACTAAAGGACGGATAACCGGTGGTTCCACCGTCGGTGTGGGCCCTCGATAAAATTTTACTAAAGAATCATTATAAGATTGATGTTTGAATCAAATTTCCGTTTATTTGGTCTGAAATTTCAATTCCAGGCTTCGCTTCCATACACTATAATTAGAAAAAATTATTCATAGAAAGTGTGTCAGTTTTTCAAAATGAATATAAAAATATAATTTAAAAATGTTTTTACATATCTGTTTTTTAACTTAGTTTTTTACTAACACTGTCTGTTTCTGATGCTACGTAACCTCATAAACCTTACCTTCAACTTGTATACTCATATATGCAGGGTGTAATAGAGCTAGTCCACAATATTTAACATGTAGATTCCTGTCTAAATTATTGTAATATCAATGGTTATAGAGTTAAGCGACTTCAAAGTGTGCATTTTTTTTCCAGTATTTTTTACGATGTTGTACAGACTGTAATCTGTATGTAATCTTTAATGTTACTTATATCAAATATCATAAATTCATTTGCCCAAATACAAGTAATATAAAAAATTAAAACTTTTCAGAAAAACTATTTTTATAATTCTTGCAAGGTTTTTTATTATGTTATTTGCCTTTTTTCATTTCGACTTGTATGTTATATTAAAATGTAATTATAATATTCAATACAAGCCAGAAGAAATGTCAGAAATACGGAATAAAAAATCCAAACATCCATAACTATTGATATTAGAACATTTTCAACTCATAATTTGTCGTTGTCTACAGGTCGATTTTTTATCATAGCATTGTACAGTTGAACATTTTTATTTTTACAATATAATGGCATAGATTTATTTAGTGTTAAATTATTTTATGGATAGAGAATGAAATAATACTGACTGTCAATGTCCTTCATCAGCTAAAACTAATAAGTGAAGAAAATAAATTTTAGTTAAAAGCGAACTGTATATTTTACTATATTATTGTAATGGATAGCCACTAAAAAATTTGGGAAAGACTTGAAAATGTTTTAATAATAATAATTATTATCAATGTGTCAAATGTACACTTATTTTAAACAAATTGTTTAACAAATACTGCGTGAGGTTTGCGTGACCTAATTTAAACCTAACCTAACACTGCATCGCCGACGTCAAGTGTGCTGTTGCATTACTGTCTAACATAAAGCGACGCACGTCTCTTTCTAGCGTAAAAATTGGTACATAGTACATTCTTAGAGTGCCACGATAAAAAAATCGACCCGCAAATGTAAATTATTTTGGACTACTCCTGTTACACCCTACACAGGGTTATTTGAAAAACATTAATAACCTCGCGGGACTATATTCCTGCCTTGATTAAGAGTCGAAAATGTTCAAACAACCATGACCTAATACATTAACAGTTATGGAGGTATGCGACATCAAAGTTTGCATTTTTTTTTTTCAATATTTCTGACTAATTTTTTGTAAAACGTTAGACTATCAATCACTACAGTAACTTATATCGATTACGAAAAATTCATTTGTTTCAATACATGTTAAATAAAATGATAAAAACCCTGAAAATTTTCCAATTACAATGTTTTCCATTTGGAAATTGAAGGTTTTTATTTGACTTGTATTAAAGGGAATGAATTTTTCATATTCGATATAAGTTATAATGATAGTCCAACGTTTTACAAAAAATAAGCCAGAAATATTGAGAAAAAAAAATGCAAACTGACGTCACATATCTCCGTAACTATTGATATTAGGTCATAATAGCTTGAACATTCTCGACTCATAATCAAGGCAGGAATATAGTCCTGCGAGGTTATTAATGTTTTCCAAATAACAGTGTAATATGGTAACAAAATATTAAGTACATATTGTAAAATGTTTGCATTACGCAATTCGTTACTCAATAACATTACTTAAAAATTAACAGATTTCAAAAATAAACACATCGCGCAGAATCGTACCAGTCAATTTATTGTTAAAATTATTCTAATAGACATTTCGGACTTTTTTAAAACGTATATAGTATATATTATGAAATTAATATCCGATAGTGTGTATAGTAATAAAATAATATATACGCTTGGCGAGGACGACTATTGGACCAATTATTTAAAATGTGTATAATTTAAAGTGATTTATTGAGAGATAAATATAGGAGGATGCGAGGGGATGTCTTCTAGTGTATTTGACCAATCTTCATTACTAGATTAATTTAGATTTTGCTGTATCTATTGTTATTATACCAATATATATTTTTTCTTTATTGTGATATATAAATATGTAGGCCGCCTGATTATTTTAATTTTTTTCCTATTTTATTAAAATATATTATTTGATATTGTAATTTCGATTCATCTGACGTGATTGTGAATTTCTCGCAAGTCTTCTAATTTTGACGAAATTTTGAAACTTTTGTGCCAATTTGTGTTTTTATAACGTATTTCAAAGTCTCGTGTTCAAAATGTATTTTTGTATGTTTTATCAAATTATAAAGAAAAATGTAATTAACGCACATATGATTCTTTTGAATTTAAATTTGCCAAAGTGATGAATTGCCACTTGTAATATATAAAGTTTTTTGAAAATAAAGGCCGATTTTAACCTCCAAATTTATTTAAACGTAACTTTATTGATCAAACTAAGAGCTATTTGATTTTACACCTTTTTGTCAACGATTTAAGATTCTTTATTCCTGTAAAATTAAACTCGGACAGAATAGAAATGTATTCCGTTTGCATATTGTATATCAAAGTTAATAAATCAAGTCAATGTTTTCTTCTATTAATGTTTTCAGTGATAGCAGGAATTCTTCATTTTTAAAATTTGCATCTCCATACATTTTTTCAATATTTATAATGGTTGATTTGAGATTTTTTATCTTTCCTCCTTTATGTCAGTATTGAAAATGAATGCAATAGATTACTAATTGTCAAATACATAATCCAAATATATTTTTCCTGATAGAGAACTTTCAAAATGGTAACATTAAAATCGGCCATTATTTTAGGTACAACTCAATATTTACATGATTATCTTCCATTTTTAACATTTATTTAGTAAAATTGTTAAGATTAGTTATTTAAAAATTCTGTTTTAACACAAAACAGTATCGTAAGCGAGTTTCACAACAATTTTACGAATTAAAAGTAATAAAAATACTCATAAACAAATTTACAAACGTATTTTTAAGTATTTTATATTTCTTTCCAAAGAATTTTCTAGTTCATTATATATATACATATATATATATATATATATATTTAAAAAATTATGTAGTTTTTTCATAAATTATAGAATTTTTAATATTCCGTATTGATTATTCAATATTTTTAGTATTACGAGATTTTAAATCTGGAAAATTATTTAGTGAGATAAGATTTTTTTTTCATTTTCTTCTTTCAACATTAATTTTTTACCCAGCTTGTCATTAAATACAATGACGTAACATCTTACGCTTGTATTTGTGACATTGCTGTGTTGAAATTCAATTTTATCCACATACACCATTCATTGCACCTATATTTTTTAAATTAGCATCTTTTTGTAATATGTTTTATTTTAATATTGATTAAAAACATTGTCCATACTACCTCATGAAATGTAAGGATGACTTTGTGAGAATGACGACTTGTTTAAACCATACTTAATTTATAGCAAAGCTATTTTATTATTTTAGTGTCGACTTATGAGCGAGCGTATCACCCTGATATGTGTGTAATGCCGTTGAATCTTTTGGTAAATAATATCAGAAATCTGGGAAGACTGCAATAAATAATGTTTACATCACATAATGGATGTTTTAAAAGATAAAATTAGTTTTATGTTTAATTGTGTGTTTTGTGTCTGTACATGTCTTATGTTCAATTGTGTGGTGCGGCTATCATCGCTTACGCGGTATCACAGACTAGTCAAAATGTGAGCTCAGGTTCTTCTCATGCAGTCTGATGGGACTTAAATGTCCATGACCGCACTTAACACATTTCTGCCTCACTACTATGTATACTCACCAATTGCGCTAAAATTCCAGTAATTAATTGTATTGTATACCTACAGTTTGTTTCTTCATTGTTAATATCTATTTTGTAACCTGAAGTAAGTACAATTCTGTAGTTGTAACTAAGGTCAAGTGTTTTTCTGCATCACTGTCTAGCGTGAAGCGGTCATATCGCTTTGTCTCTTTCTCGCGCAGATACCGCTCACTCATACATTGACATGTAATCTGTAAACAACACATCCTTGAAGCGCATGAGCAAGCAACTACTTGTAATTATATTATTGATGGATTTGGCATTAACATTGTAGAAATTATTCTCTACTATACTACTTTCATTAACTCTTCTCCTCTTCTCTCAATAATCCCCTTTCAACCACCCTTATACCAGTAATTTCATCTTATTTTGTCAGTACCTAACCAATTAATTGTATTTGAACCTAATCCAATATAAAAATTCTATATTTAAAAGTATATTCACTTTAATGCTTCACCTGTGAATGAGAGATTCTGTTTCTCCCGAAACTTGAGAAGTAAAATATATTGTTAACCCCAGATTACTAAACACCAGTCTCATAGACTACATACAACCAACGTATTCGGTGTTCCCTGTGCAACCTCGCCGCGAATTAGTGATCCACTTGTACTTATCGTGTATGCACGCCTTTTAGTTCCTGAGATTTACTGTGTTATAAGTGACCATTTTGAGTAATTAAATCTCAAAAAGTACACTTTTTTCTAATAATGGATGCCAAGTGTCACCAACAAATAGTCATCGAAGACCGACTGACATATTCAAAGGATCGCCAGAATTACCGTTGAAGACTCGGTTCACTGTCAGGATTTCCTCTTTGCTCCTGCACCAAGGCCATCTGTGGTGAACTGTTGCAAAGAGTACAAAGAATTACTTTAGTTAGATTCGGAATAGTTTTCTGATAAATTTATCTACATGTTGTCTAATTTAAGCCACTTTTTTTAACAACAAATATGATTTCCGTAGTCAGAATATTATTAAGTGACACCGTAACATTAAAACATGTTTAGTGATCCAGGGTTAAACTCAAGTAGAGGTAAAAAAATAATTTTTTTCACCCAATTTAATGATCATACAAGTACTTATGTTGTGTTGGCATACATATATCAAATGGGTGATCGCTTGCTCATTGGTTTCAAAATCCATCAGGGCGACTTGTTGTACACAACAGCATTACATTACGTATATTTTATTTGTATATTTGCAATGTATTTGTGTATTTAAACATTTCGTTTACGTTTAACTGTACGTTGACATGTACAGGTGTAAAAATGTATAAAAAGATATATAGAAATCCATTTTTAATCACGCACCCCTTACAGGATACAGACGATAGATAGTAAAAAATCTAAATCAGTTTTAAGTGATTGTAAATACTACGCATATTATCAATCTATCAACACCCGCATCTTACTCCGCAGAAATCTTGTTCATTGACTAAATTAAAGTTAAGTTAATCTCATTCTTTGAATATTTAAGGCAAAATCTGACACACCTAACTCAGTGTCAAGGGTAAAGTCCTTTTCATTTAAGAAAAATAATTGAATTAGTTTGTATGAGCCGCGCGTACGAGGCACACTGTTTCATTGTGTTGACACCAACACAACAAAACAATGTGCGTTGTACGGCTTGCACACACCAGTTTGATTGTCTTTCTTAAATGGAAATTATATTATTACATGTAAAAAAAATCATTGTTTTTATTTTCTCAGTATGTTTTAGCGGACATGTGCAGTTTGTACATTCGAGCGAACAAGAATTTGTCAGAAATAAATCAAAATTGTATACAGACGTGTTGTATACGTACATACAGTAATTGGAAGCCCAATTATAGTGGAACGCATCCCAAAAATACCCAGGATCGAAAATATTGCATGGATCTGTTGTGACCTCGACGGAAATCGAATCTGGAACTCTTGGTATGATGTGCCCACTGGTAATTAAAAATTAGGTAAAAAAATATCTTACATATGTGGGGTATAATAGCAATGGTAAAGATATCAAAAAAAAATTGAATGCAGTCATCAAGGATTACTAATTTATTTAAAACAAGATTTTGTAGGAAACATAGCCTATAAAGGGATAGATACATAAAATCTATAATTGAGTACATATTGAATTAGTGTCTGCATTCAAAACATTTTTATTTTTTGGATATTGCTTTTATACCCCACAAATACAGGGTGTACCAGAGCTAGCGACGGAAACTTGGCCGGTAGATTCCTGCCTACGTTATGAGTCTAAAACCATGACCTAATATAAATAGTTATGGAGATTTGCAATATCAAGTTTGCATTTTTTTTCAATATTTCTAACTCTATTAAAATGATATTAGTACTTATTGTACACGGTAAAACCTGATAATTCAAAATTCGCCGTAATTTGAAATTCTTCAAACCCAAAATGTTAATTTCATCGTAGAAAACCCCGGTAATTCGTAATTCGAAATAGTTTTTAGCCCCTTGCGCCATAAATCAATACATTTTAGTCTATGTAATTCAAATTTTTTTGAAATTTGATAAAATTGAAAAAATATTTTAATTTTTTCGCAAGTGAGAACAATAAACATGTCAATTGGCCTTATTCTGAAAATAGCAATATTTTTATCCCAACATACAGGCATACGTCAAAATATAAATACGAGTCCCAACGCGACAATGACAATTTTGCCATAATTATTTATCTGGACACTGTGGGAGAAGAAATTAATAACTGCATACGAAAAAATCTTTTTTTTATAAGCTTCAAATACAGAATTAGTACTTATTTCATGTAATTTTAGTTGAAACTGATGATTTAGATCGAAAACGATGAGAATTGTGAGCTTACGTTTGGGATAGGTACTTCTGTAATCCGTATGAAGGTCTGTCAGACCAGATCGCCTGGATAAGAAGGCACTGGAGAAATCAATCCCTTTTTTTAAGGCACTGCAGACATCGGACACCGCAAATAAAGGTATTTGCTTTGAGAGAGATATATAAAAATATACAAATCTCCTTATTTCAGTACGATGTATACTTACGTCTCGTTTTTTTTTACTTTTATTCTCATCTGTGAGATAACGATCTTAAGATCCCATTTTCGGAATACGGCCGAATATCGAAATTACGCGATCTTTGTACATATAAGCATAATAAATATTGCGTTTTCAAAATGATCTTAAAATATGCAAAAATACAGATGTGTTTAACAAAATGAATGGCTTTTCTTACGATTTTTGGCAAATTTCGCAATCGTATCGCAATTTTTTTTTTTACCTTGAATTTCGAATTAACGGGGTTCCGCTTAATTCGGAATGCTTTTTTTTTTTCAGTCCCTTGAATTTCGAATTAACGAGGTTCTACTGTATATTTATGTAAAAAAAGTCACGCTGTAAAAAGTATATTATGAGTCATCGAGTTTCATTTAAAACTTTCATGTATGTATTTACCTGGTATCACACATGGTGCGAAGTATACAATTTTGAATTATTTTCTGAAAATGTTCGCAGCGTATTTGAATATACGCACCGCGCGCTTCCGCCTTTTAGTAATCTGCACGTTATACGCACACACTTACCAATCATCTAACAAGCACCGTCTTCTAAGTATTATACCTTCCTTATTTAATTCTAATTGATCTTAAATTTCACAAAGTATTTATATATGGATATATATTTACATAGTATATTTTATCAACATTATTACGAACATTAAATGTTCCGATAAAATTTTATCATTATGATTTTATTTGATAAGATTTAAAATTTTATTTATTAAAATTTAAAGGTCAATTGTAAGTTTTGTCAGCTGCGTCCGTCATTTCTTCATTGTGCATGTTGTGTATTGCATTTATCAAAAACTGCACATCAGGCACATTGATGAAAGTGATAAACATGATACAAAACGCTGTCTCAAAGTTGAATTACAAAATAATTAGCTACTTTAGTTTTGGATAACCTATTGTTTATTTGTTTTTATTCAAATGCCAAAGAATACTGACCAAATTCTGATTACATTAATTCTTTACCAATGTGATTTACTATTTTTTATGCGTACTCAAAATATTTCTAAACTAGGCGTAACAAATTATGGACTTATAAATATGTGCCGTACTCGTACGTTGTGTTCTCGAATACAGTAGACTTCGTCTTAAACGATTCTCGCTTGACCTAACCCGAGCTGATCGTTTTTCATTTGACAGCTCGGCAAAATGAAAAAATGCCCTTTAAATATTGAATGAGAATATATTGTTTGTGTTTGTAATTATTTAAAATATCTCAACTGATTCAACACTTATATCAAGTATTCGTGTAATTGAATACGTTCCATTAAGATAGAGTCTACTGTATATTCATTTATGTCTTGTCAAATTAATACATATAATACACTTACGTACATAAATTAACAGATGAGTATTTTGACTAACATTTTTGTTGTTCTCGAATTTCACATGTTTTGATACATTTTTAAGTGGGAGCATTTTTTAATTACATATTTATTTTGATCAGTGAAATATACAATTCCTGTATAAAAAAATATATTGTAATTGAAAATATGTAACTATAGGCCGACCACAATCAAAAGACCATTCCCTAGCTTTGTCCGGTAAGAAGAAAGCGGGGGAAAGTTGCCTGGCAAGCCTGTTATACAAGTCTCAATATGATATTCCAAATAAATATATTTTTTTAGTTTAAAAAAATTACTTACTTACTAGAAAAACTTATTTTGTGTTCATTTTTTTGCATCGTAACAACACACATATTTTTTACGCATATTCTTTTGAATGCGGTCTGGCTATAGATTACCCATTTATTACTTACACGTAATACTCTACATAGGAGGGGTGGATTATATATATTTTTTCACCTATATGTCTGTTTATACATAATATATATAACAATGCCTAGCAAGATGAATGGTTATAAAAACACAGTTAAGGGTTTATAGCTCATGGCTGATAAATTAACACGGCTGAAGCTTTCTAAGGGGAATACAGGGTTGAAATGTATAGCGATTGCATATATAGGTTCTGACTATTAGTTGCGGTAAGTGGAGAAAAAGGGGGGAAATTATTAGAGAATGGGTGCTTCTAGAAGATTCGAGAAATCTCTAAAACGGTGCTTATAAATCTACCATCTTGCCTGATTTAATTAATTCAAATGCTGTTATAATTTTGGCCACCAATTGTATTTTATAATTATTAATTTGACAAGACACAACTTTTAGTAGATATTTTTTATGTTCTTATGCATTTAAAAAATTGGCTTGTTTGCGAAGGATTTATTGTTAAGAGATTTTCGAAGATAACAGGTTTTCAATAAAATCATACTATGAAAAATATTTGTGCGTTTTATGATCCTTGACCGATGTTCCCTTTAAAGATTATCCGAGGCGAGCTTGCATCGTCTTCACCATCACGACACAGCCTGGCTGGTATTGGAAATCTCCCCACTGCTCCGCGTCCGGCGTGTCCTGCAAAGAGTGAAGAATTACTGCACATATTGCACACCCGTAAAAAAAGGAAATTTTACATTTGGGTGAAAACAAAAATGAAAGAATATTGCCATAAATTTTAATTTTATTTATTTATTTATGGAATCTCAACAGTATTATGGTCTGAAGTGACACAATGAGAAAAGGAGAACATGAACATGACCATTGTACAAGAAGAAAAGATGAAATAAGATTGCCATTCAGAAAGAAAAAAAGATCGCAAACATCTGTGAAGTACAGTGGGATGAAGTTGTATGTGAGTCTGCCAGGGGATATGTATTAGGGACGAAAAAAATATGAACACTTTTAAGAAAAAACTAAGAACTTTCCTGATATGTGCTTTTGATTAGAAATTTGATATACTGATATATTTTACATTGCATATATTAGGAAATATAAAGGTTATTATATTACCTATTATAACAATAAAAAAATATAAAAAAAGATTCACAACTAAACAGAATGCAGAAAAGAACTAGAATATGAAATATTTGATTAATAATCATAGTAATCAAATAAAACATGTTCAGTATGTATAAAGTAAATAACTGACCCATAAAAACCAAGTTTTTATTATACTCCCTTTCTCGTTTACTAGTGGAAACAGATTTGGCGCTTAACCTACGCATTGGGCTTGAGTCGGGTGACGCTACGAGGGAGTAATAAATTTTTTTAAATGAAAATTTATTAGATCATTTTTATCATCGCCACGAGTCTGTCTGCAAAGTTTCAGCTCCATTGGATCACGGGAAAAGGGTTAAAAATCGATCCAAGTTTTTTCGACAGACAAGCAAGCAAGCAGACTCTACGAGTTAAAGGAAAGGGAGTAAAAATATTTTAAATAATTACCAAGCAGACTTTCCAGATGAACGGCAATGTTTTTTTTTTAGTATATCTCCATTATTTATACGAAAAATTGACAAATTGATTCGTTCATCTCAGATATACATGGAAGAGCATGGTCTGTCAGGTTGGCCTTGGAGAAACCAGCTCTAGTTGACTGGGACAGTCAAAATGTCACCGTTCTCATGCAGAACTTGGCCATCTGATGACCCAATCGTGAGAGACGGTTTTCCTAGAACAAGGAAAAGTTAACTATGATAAGATTGTTATTTCTGTTATAGTCATAGTTAGATACGTCTTTTACTATTGTTAAATTATTTAACAAAATTATAAACAACTAAAAAAGATCTTCAAGAGAAGCGAATTGAATTTCCGGCTCACTTATAGTCGTATTTAATAAGGTTTTACTTTATTTAAATGCTTTTACAGAGGAATTAATATATTTATTTTGAGAAAAAATTAAGAACACGGATGCATCTTCCACCTCCTCTTACTATTTACGCTCTGAATCCCTTATTTCTTATTATTCACTTTTTTTTTGCTAATATTTTAAGAGCTTACTGCCCTGAAGGGCTGAACAGACTAAGGCCCGGTTGTTTCAAGTTGGATTAAAGTAAGTGTTCGATTAAAGCATAGATTTTTACGAAAACGGATCGTCTGATTGGTGGAGAACGTAAAAATCTATGCTTTAAAAGAATGCTTACTTTAATCCACCTTGAAACCGACCCTAAGGGTAAAATATTTAACTACTTCAACCCTGGGACTAAAAAATATCTCTCCACATAACTAGTTTATCTAAACATGACAATCTTATATTGTTTATAAAAAGAAACCTAATAGTTAGATTATCATAGGATGGTCTTTTTCGGATAGTTGAGGATGATGACGAGAATGATTGCAATTTCTTTTATGGTTATAGAGACATCTTTTGATATTACTATAAATTATTTTGCAAAATTTTAAACAACTCCCATACAATTGAACAGAGACATCTTACGTTGTTTATAAGAAGCTTATTTTAATTTTGTTAATTATTTTAGTAAAAGCTTCAGTTAAAAATCCACGGAGGGCAGGAACGTATATGAATTTATTCTCATTCTCCGCACCTCCTTTCTTTGTTCGACAGAAGCTATCGAACTTAACTTATAATTTTAGAAAGACAATTACGGACGCTATGAATTAAAAAGACACTTGTGTTGTTATCTTACTAGCTGGTTATCATATCGTTAGAGGATTTGAAATGATGTGAAATTTTAAAATGTAATAACAACGATAAAACCATCACAAGATGATGTTCGTATCGGAAATATTACCTAGTTACCTACCGTTTTCAAATTCAAACTATTGACATGTAGAAATTTGTAAGCACTTGTCTTCAATGCTTAAATCTTTTCTTTTCTCACATTCATATATACAAGAATGATTTTGTAAATTAAGAAGATTTAAATGAATAATTGATAATTTTCTTTATCTAACACTCCATTCCGTAATGCATCCCATCTGAGAATGCCTTCAACCCGGAAGCGCTGAATTTCTTGAAGATATTATTCGAACCTAAAAAATATATAATTTTTAATGATTCTTGTATGTCGCACAAATGATTTCGCGAGTTAATGATCTGGGTGTATATTCTGTGGTACTAACCATTGACGTATTATAATATAGACACGTTATTCCCATACTAGCCGGCATTATATGTAGCAAATATTGCATTGAAAGAGACAACAAATCACATAATCAAGTAATCACGTAAAAATCAGGCAATTTGAAGTCACGGTGACTAAAATAACATACGCATTCTTACAATAGCGTACGATACTCTGTTCCTTTTTCCCCGGGCCTTTTTTTTCGGCGTTGCGTCGCGCCCGATCACAAAGAAGGTCCGTTCAATAACGAATGCAAGTAAGGCAATTACCTTACTTTTGAGTTTCCAAGATTTCACGCTTGTAACGTATCTACAGTTTATTATATCATTGGTACTAACTTTTCATTTATAGCGTATTTCAATTAGGTATACCTACATAGGTAGGTAAAATGGAACGATGAAAACCCTTAGAGAATATGTTATGAAAGATTACAATTTTTTAAACACGGACAACGATTTTGATATTGTGGGAGGCAAATGAAACATTGGAAATTAATCATCGATTTTTAAGTAGTTAATAAATTCACTGAAAACGAATTTAATCGGAGCACCGTTCTTTAATTCACGCTGAATTTTGCAAGCGTCTAGAATTTAGAAATTATGATTTAGTGCTTTTGTATCGCTCTGATCACTATGTAACACTTCTCACACGTCGGTAGGTACTTTACGGTTGGTTAGAATCCACACTGAAATCGCCCGTTAAATTTATTGTCGCTCGGTCACACCGAATCTGTGTATTCGTCGAAACTGGACAAATACGCTCATTTTGCGTGCAAAGTCAAACTTCAAACAGCTCTCCTGTTAAATCACTTTTTTGGATAGGTATTTAAGTTTACGTGGGAGTAGGTATGATGGTATGACGCGAGTGTTGATGGTACCAGAAATAGAGGTAAACAAGATATTGGAAAATGGTCCTGTTAAAAGAGTCAACAATCGATGAGCTTGCATGAAAAAATGTATGAATGTGGACGCGGTGAGATTTCTGTGTCATGACAGAATACTGTGGCGCTCCATTCTCTATTTCTACCCCCGAAACGCCGCAATCGTAAGTTAGTTAGCTTGTTACAAAATCACGTCGTGTTGCTTTCAACATTTCCCTCGACGATGGTAAAAAGCAGGCCCGAATGCCTTATATTAGGTCCTTACATATGAAATTGATGTTTTGCCGTACTGGCAAATTTGATCTCAAATATCTTCTCTTTGGTTAGGAATTCCAAATCCAAATTTATACAGCTATTTACTCATGTATTTGTGTTTTGAAAATTATAATTCATTTGTTTTTTCCTCAATTGTTTTTTTCTTTGCGTCACTCAGTTTACAAAATGAAAAACTTGAAATATCGCGTTATTTATGAGTACGAGTTCCACCGTGGCACCAGTGCTGCAGAAACGGCTCGAAGGATTAATGATGTGTATGGCGACGGTGCCGCTAAAGAAAACACGGTGCGTTTTTGGTTCCAACGTTTTCGTTCTGGAAATTTCGACCTGCAGAACAAGCCCCGTGGACGGCCGGAGACCAAAGTTGATAATGAAGAATTGAAGGCTATTGTGGAAGCGGATCCATCGCAAACCACATCCGAGTTAGCTGCAGGCTGCGGTGTTAGTGATAAAACTGTTTTAATCCACTTGAAGCAAATTGGTAAGGTGAAAAAGCTTGAAAGGTGGGTACCTCACGAATTGAGTGAAGCAAATCAACAAACGCGCGTTGACTGCTGCGTTGCATTACTCAACCGGCACAATAATGAAGGGATTTTAAATCTTAAATCTGGCCATATGATTACGGCAGATGTCTATTGTCAGCAACTGCAAACCATGATGGAAAAGCTAGCTGCTAAACAACCGAGGCTGGTTAATCGCTCTAGGCCACTGCTGCTTCATGATAACGCTAGACCACACACTGCACAACAGACGGCTACCAAATTAGAGGAGCTTCAATTGGAATGTCTAAGACATCCACCGTACTCTCCGGACCTTGCCCCAACAGATTACCATTTTTTTCGAAATTTGGATAACTTCTTGCAAAGGAAAAAATTCAACTCCGATGGGGCAGTCCAAACCGCCTTCAAAGATTTTATTGATTCCCGTCCGAATGGTTTTTTTAGTAAAGGGATCGATGAACTACCTATGAGATGGCAAAAGTGCATAGATAGCAATGGTACATACTTTGATTAAATAAAAATATTATAATAAAAAAAAATCGGCTTTATGTTCCTCCCATACTAAACGCCAATTTCATATGTAAGGACCTAATATTATATATGTATAATATATGGATATGTATTGACCAATGGATAATTAATTAAGGATAAATTAATAGAAGTCTCACAGAGACGAAGCTATTTGTATATGAAAAAAGTGGATGGAAGTCTTTATATACGGTGGCTCAGGGGTTACAACCTGTAAGAGCTGGCTTAAGTGATCACTCTACATAATGCAACGTTCACCAATTCCATCGTAAGAATCCATATATTATCAAATTTTTTGAAAGTTCTATATATTGTGCGAATCAAGAACATTTCATATATGTATTGCACTGGCCTCTACTAGAGACATCTGTTGTTATTTGATACTCATTAACAAGTTATTACATATAGTTTTCGCAACTGGTAATCATACCCCTATATTTTATTTATTTTAAAGTGGAGTTTTTTTAGTAATATTCCTCTTTAACGTATATATGATATTTATATGATATTATAAGCCCTGAGCCACCGTACAAGAGACTTCCATCCACTTTTCTCGTATATAAATAGCTTCGTCTTTGTGAGACTTATATAATTTATCCTTAATTTCTTGTATCCGCTATAAGTGACCCATAAAAGAAAAAAAATTAACAATGAAATCCGAAAAAATATGAAAAATCAATCTAATGTTTAATATTTCTGTCAGCAGAAAATAAAACATCCCTTTAGAGGTAAAACTCACTATCCGTAATATTAGCTAAAATGAGTTATGAATACAAACATTCATATTTTTTCCATCTCTATTCCAGGTAAAAATCAGTAAGTGAATATTCCGTGTCTATTTATAGTTATTTAGCGGTAAAACTCATCAGATTTTCAATAATTGTAACATCACATGTTGTATATTTAAACCTCATTATCTTACTTAGGCCCAGTTGTATCAAGTTGGATTAAAGTAAAAGTTCGTTTGAGGCCTAGATTTTTACGGAAACGGGTTGTTTGATTCGCGGAAAACGCAAAAATCCATGCTTTAGCGCTTGTTCAGACACAGCGGGAACCGTGCCGTTTCAGAATCGCATGAGATCCGTGCGGGTCTCATTTACCTAGGTTTGTATGTGATCGTTCACACACAACCGTGCGGTTAGTCAACCGCTGCGGTGCCCGCAACCCAACCGCTAGAAAATAGACCCGCACGGCGCCCGCACGATCCTATTACTATGGGGCCTTACGAGAGCGTTCAGTCGCGTTGCGGGCACCGCACGGTTCCATGTCACAACAGGAGCACGCGTGGATTATATTCTTTTCTATGGTTATGGATCGCTTTGACACTGAATTTTTTATTGATGAAGTGGAGAAAAGACCTGTAATATGGGAGAAAAGACCTGTAATAGTGTGAGGATTACTCAAATATGCCAAGAACCAAGCTTGGCAGGAGTTGGTGGAGATATTTGGAAATGGTGGAAAAAAAGAGTATTTTAGAGAAGTAGGTATTTATTCACCAAAAATGAACTGACAGAATGATATTTATGTGTCTTGCCATGGAACACGGCCGTCGTTAACAAGTGAGCGAATAATGAGCGAATATATCTCTGATATTCAAAGATGGAGAACGGCACCAGAACTGTCAAACTGACGTTTATTTTCGCGCGCACAAATCGCTTATTAACCGCGGCTGTGTGAACAGATGACACAAATCGCGTGTTTTGAAACGCGATTCTGAAACTGAACGGTTCCCGCTGTGTCTGAACAAGCGCTTAAATGAACGTTTACTTTAATCCGACTTGATACAATCTACGTTAGAAATATATATCTTCAGAAAAAATCTCATATACTCGTATATAAAATCTTGTTTCGATGGAATCTGACACGTTACTTACTGTAAGGCATCATTTTCCTTTGAAATGAAACAAAAATCTGTTTTTTTTTTAAATTTTATGACCTCACCTAGTTGAAAATTATAAATACGCCTTCTAATATTAGCTTAGGTACATACCAGCCTATTCTGAAAATAACAATATTGTGGGATTGTTATCCAAACACTCAAAAATAGACTGAGGACGTAAACCGTGACGTCTGTGCAACGTTTCTATTTGTGTATTTCGAACAATGCGTCATCTGTCAAATGTTATATAAGAGCAATTAAAACTGGCTTGTCAAGACGCCGAAACGGGCGGCGATATTTGAAAATAAGAATTTATTAATATTTTATTTTATTATCAATAAATACAAACCGAAGTGACGCGTAAGATGTATTGAACTCAATTAATATAAAAATTTGGAGTGGAAATTTTTGTCATTTATACGCATGTATGTTCTGAGAACACAATTACTGAATTTTGTCCTTTCTCTTCTTATGGTGCCATCTCCTATAGGAGGTCGGCGATTACGGCTTAACTAGATGTAACCCGTAAAAAATGACGTAACATTGGTTCGCGTCATTGCTAAGTCCTATATTTATAGTATATTTGTATTTACTAGTATATTTTTGGCGGTCCACGGAGAGGCGGCGGTAGCAACATGTGTTAGGCGGCCGGTTCGGGTTCGCTGGCCCGGGGTTCAAGCCCCACCTCCGGCCGTTTACTTTGTTTTTTTTAGCCATGAATTCGAACGAAATTACGGACGTTACAAGAAGTTATGGACCAAAAGACAGACGGACAGATAGACAGATAGACAGACAGGCGGATGGATGAACAGATAGACAGACAGACACGTCACGGAAAAACTCGGTTGAGTTACACTTATACCAGTCCCTTAAATTACGCAGCCGTGAGATGCGGCGTCTTCCTAGGTTCCTAGGCTTCTTTTATCCTTTATTTTTCCTTGTGTTTTGTCCCCAGAGGGATAATTTATAGAATAAGATAAATTATAGAAGTCTCACAGAGCCGAAGCTATTTATGTGGGAAATGTATATGGAAGTCTTTAAAGGGTGGCCCAGGGCTTATGATCTGTATGAGCTGGCTTAAGTGATCACTTTACCCAGTGCAACGTTCACCAATTCCACCGTAAGAATATCCACACATTATCAAAATTTTGAAAGTTGCACCTATATAATATGTTCTAAAACAGTTTTTTTCATGTACTCGAATGGGCTAGAGACAACTATGGTCCTTCGCATGTAGTACCTACACATAGATTTCGTAGCTGGTAATGTTACCTCTATATTTTTTTAAGCGGAATATTAAGCATTGGTAAAATAATAAAACTTTAATTAATTAACCATTTAAATATATCGCAAAAGAGCATTATAAAAACCATTTTAAAATTTCCAATCAGAACGCCCTCAAAAGAGATCTTTAAATGTTTTGACGTACCGAACACAAAACAAATATATGCCAAGAGTATTCTCCTACACCAATTTAAAGACACAAAACAAAATAATAGAACGCCGGCATATAATACGAGAGGCAGTAAAATGGTAAATAGAAATATACCAATATATATCTATTTTGCAACCAAACTCTACAACATCCTTCCTCTAACCTTCAAAAATATTGAAGAGTTAAAATAAAAGATAAAAGCATGGCTAAAACAAGTCGATGCAGATAAATTAGGAGTATTGAAAACTACGCAGTAATTTAAAAATAGACAATAAATAAGTATAAACTAGTCCGCCTCAGCACAGGAACCCCTAGTGAGGAGGACTAAGAACAATAATATCAACAATATCATTATACATCATCATCATCATTCTTGGCACTACAAGTGTGGTGGGTCTTGGCCTCCTCAATAATTTTCCTCCACTCATCTCGGTCTAGTGCCAGCTCTCTCCAGTTCCGAAGCTCTAAGGCAGAGATATCTTTGAGGACGTTGTCACTCCATCTTAATTTTGGCCTTCCTAAGCTCCTTCGCCCTACTGGCCTTGAGTTCAGCAGGGACTTTGGTGCTTGATGCTCGGACATTCTCTCCACATGACCCAGCCACCATTATACATACATACTATTATATTAAACATGTACAAATTGTATCTAAATAGAACCTGATAAAAAAAATTTTAAAAAAAATTCTAGGTTTGCTTTGTCGCCCCCGCATTTGAAAACTTGGAATAAAGTTGTCATATTAAACGGTATTTCTTCCCCAACATTTTTACAGTGTAGCCAAAAGTCAAACTACTTTGTTTTCATTTTGTAGTTGTCTTTGGTCTAAGGGATATCGGGGGCGCGTGTTGCTCAGGGTTAAGAGTTTGACGAACACTTTATTGGAGCAGTGGGCTATTTATCTTTGGAAATTAATTAAAAGCTTTCGTCTTGAACTTTTTACCGCTAGTTCTAGCGATGATTGTCTCCTCGAAAGTAGGTAAATCATTTCGGCTTACCTTCAAAAGCTACGGTAACGTAGAGTCCGTTCACTTTAGGAAAGCCACTTACGTTAGTGTGAGTGACAGCGCGTTTACAAAAACTCGTAACATTATTTTTGTTGAGTAAATGACAGACGCAATAAGTAAATATAAATATTATTTCTAAACCTAAAATAAGCATAGGTACAAGTATTTAAAAATAAACTTATTCTTTTTTCATAATTAATATAAATTCAAAATTGTTACTGGAACGCTGAGAAATATATTGAGAGGGGGATGACTGCAGGAAATAAGGCGAACGGCGCTTCAAATGCAACAATTTCTGCCAGAATCGACTGGAAAATTCTTGTAAACATTGGAAAAGTCGAATTACCGCTATAAAAGTGGTTTGGTCATGTTGAGCGAATGCGTGAGAGGAGAATGGTAAGAAAGATGTATAACGTAAGTGTTGACGGCGCCAAAAACAAAGGGTGGCCGCGGAAGACTTGGCAAGACCAGGTTAGCCAGTTACTGGAAGATGGTCCTGTTAGGAGCCTCAATAATCTATGAGCTGGCATGTGCGTATGTGTGCATGTAGATGAATTGAGCGAGAATTATGTATCAGGAGAGAAGTGTGTGGTGCTCCTTCCTCTCTGCCTACCCCTGAGGAAACAGCGTAATGGTAAGTTCACAATTTTTCATTCAAAAAAGTTAAGTTCCTAAGATAAACAACCGTATTGTTATCAAAGGACATGGTGAGAACTAAGCATCCTCTCAGAACTACCGAGATAAAAGACCCATTGGCAGCAAGATATTGTATGATGGAGCAGGCAGAGAAGGCGTTTCTGAAGGGACCATGTCGAGAGAATGGAGCAGACGAGACTTCCCAGAGCAGTGGTGCGCGGGATTCCAGAGGGGCGCCGACCGCCAGGGAGACCAGCAAACAGATGGAGAGAAAGCTGGACGTCCGCGTCACAAGACCAGGACTGACCTATCAATACAGATCAAGGATCTAATAAAAGAAGAAGTTATCAAGGTTGAATTTATTTATTTATTAATTATTAACGCTCTACAGGGATTTTACAAACAGATAGATATAGTGTACATTATTAAAGAAAAAAAAAATAACATGTAAAAATAATAATGACATAAAGCGGAAAGAAAATACTTAAAATACAGATAAAAATATATAAATATAATATAAAGTAAAAAGCAAGTATATAATAAGCAGAAGTATATGGAAAACATAAAATAATAGAAATTCAAAACAAAAAAAGTAATAATATAGAGTGAAAAGCAATAGCACAAGCTTTGAAAGTCATAATATAATATTTTTTTTACATATAGTTAGTTATCTCACTCAACCAACAATCAAAACAAATACAAATCAATTATTTAAGTCCAATTTGACAAATACTTGTAATCTTTTAATATACCTTTTAATATATGTTTGAATATTATGCAGTTTGTAACGATATTAGCCTATTCAAATAGACATTGCTGAAAAATTATACAAAAATATCTATCTGCTAAAAGCTCATGATAAGGAGAAGCACCACAATTCATAAATACTCTATAATTAAATATTTGCCGGATAAGTAGGTGCGGGCTAGCCTTTTTTATTTCTGCACGCGGGCGTGTAAAGCAGGCTTTATGTTATTTTATTTTGACGAAGCGAGCCAACCAAAGACGGTTGTCCGCGGAGCGGATCTGGCCAATGAGAAGCGTTCTGAGAGATAGACCTTTACCTTTACACGTCGGTTGGAGTCAAAAATGGCGAAAAATTTTGACTATATAAGCCATACAAATTCGAGGAACGGCTCTTTTCCTTCAGCATCAACGTCGGCCGGAGGCCCTTGTGGAGAGAGGACCGAAATACCATCAGTGAGGCAGAGAGGCGGCAACACTCGAAGATACAGATAAGCATTTTCAATATTATTTATTTCTATTGCCTTTTTCTTGTGTTCAATTCAGAACTTTCTGGATCGTGACAAATATTGATACATGTTGTGGATTGTTTCGTTACGTATTTTGGGCCTAGGGATAATTATTACTAGACGCGCATCAGATTTAATATACAAGAAATCGTAATATTGCGGCTGTGATAATTCCAGCGGGTGAATTATTGCATAACGCTTATGAAATATTTAAATGCGTCGCGGTCCATATGGAAAATCATTTAAACTTGATATTCATATATTACCAAAGATATAAAGGCTTTAAAATTTGTATTATTTTGGGAATAATTGAGATCGGGGTAATTATGTGTTTTTGATATCACGATTGTCAGTGTGATATAAATTCAGATCGTACGAGAAATTTCCTACAAATAATATATTTTAAAAATGCATCTGGATTTTATATCTATTTTATTAAAACACGGATGTGAGGTTATTGGACAAGGTACATGTTTGTATTGCGTATCATTGGGCAATCGTTTTAAACACGATTTGTTCCTATC
Source organism: Agrypnia vestita (assembly GCA_016648135.1). NCBI lineage: Eukaryota > Metazoa > Arthropoda > Insecta > Trichoptera > Phryganeidae > Agrypnia > Agrypnia vestita. The sequence goes on along the minus strand of JADDOH010006804.1, from coordinate 15,134 downwards.
AAGTTCTTATAAAGACGTATTTCGAATAGTATATATTGTATAGAAATAATTAATTTAGATACAGTCGGTCTTCAGCTAAGGATCGCGGAATTTTGTACTAACGAGCAACATTCTCGATGGAAGGAAAGTGAAAGGCTGCACAGGCGGTGGTATTTGCTCAATTTTGGAGAGGACCCGTTGTATGACTTCGGATCAGGATGCCATCTCAGAAGCAGACCAACTACAGAAATAAGATAAGAACCTTTAATATTATTTATTCTTTATTTTCTTGTGTATCAAATGGAATGTTCGTGCTATATAATTTGTCATTGTCACATGGTCACTATTCATTTCATTACGTGGGTTCAGAGTTCGACGGTAACGGACGCGGTAACAAGTTGGTACTTGTCGGGACGTGACGTCGGAATTATTTCTTAATTATCTTTAGGATAGAAGCGAGGTCATTGTACGTGCATTCTGCATTTCAAACGTTTTACTAACATATATAAATACATATTATTGCGTTTTACAAATTGAATAGGATCGCGGGAAATAGGCATTTCGACCGGTTGTGCAATATTAACTTCCAACGTAGCATAATGGGATCTTATTACCGGTACTAGACTCTCGAGGTTAGTCACGTGATTGTTGTATAAATGGAATAATGAAGGGGATTGAAGAAAGAGATACACTCGCGATACAGATAGTTGTATGTAACTGGGATCAAATGACGGGGTGCGTGTTCTCGGTCCAGGGGATGAACGGGACTGCGGGACACTCTGGGTGGGACTAAGTAGAATTGCGCAAAGCCTCCACACAGTTAAAATGTGTTCAGTCAAGCAAAGGTGAAGCATTTCGAATCGGTCCGGAGAGTCGTGCCTCAAACACTTCGGAGGGAAGAAACCCCTACGTTCTTTCACTCCCCTTGGCCCGACGAGCTCGAATTCCAGATATGAATGTTTATGAATGTCAGCTATAAAACTCAGGTAGCCGTACCTCAATCAAAACCTTCGTTCGAGACCTCATCAACGTACGAGACAGGGCGTTCCGCATGGACGAGCAACTATGAGAAGCAGGAAGCAATTTAATAATCTATACACTGCGCGAGGACATTACTAAAACCATCATACTCATCATTCACCACCTTTTCTAACTTGCTGTATACAGAAGCCTCTCGAGGTTCTCCCTTCCCGGCCAGCGAGCAACATATCAGGAAGTTCAATCAATTGTAATAATCATGTTGTAATACCATCATTTTAATATCTCTAGTCAATAAGACTACACCGTGGAATCAATCACATCAACTATAATTGGCGATGCTTACATGGCTCTGACTGACGCGCTCAAGGAAGAGTCTTTTCCAGTCACCCAGTTAGTTCATTTAGCCCTTTAATCAGCAGTAAACATCATAATAATCCGGCTCATGTAGCCGCAACGTGGGATCCTCATCATTATACACCAGTCAATTTGACTGCCCCGCGGGACAATATACAAACCTTAATATCAGACGCGGGATTTCTTCCTGATATGTTTGTCGCCGGGAAGCGAGGACTTCGGAGGATTCCAGCAGGAGCAATAGAGTCTCGGCTTGATCTTGGTCTGCAGATTAGCATGGGAAGCTATTAATTACACAGGTGGTAGCTACCGGGTAAAGCGTTGTCGATGGGGCTGTACCCCCTCCCTTAGAGGGGGGTAACCTAAAATCTACGTAAAAGTAAAATCAGAATCAACTTGACTCTTATAAAATATGACTTATGAAAGAATCGAAAATTTCAATCTTAGAATCACGGGTTGTAGTAAATTTAAATATCAGACAGAACCTCCCCGAGCCTCTGTTGCGCCTAGTTGTTATGAATATATGTTTACTCTTTCCACTATATACCATGAACAGATAAATCGGGCCGAAGACCGGAATATTAAGCATTGGTAAAATAATATAACTTTAATTAATTAACCATTTCAATATATCGCAAAAGAGCATTATAAAAACCATTTTAAAATTTCCAATCAGAACGCCCTCAAAAGAGATCTTTAAATGTTTTGACGTACCGAACACAAAACAAATATACGCCAAGAGTATTCTCTTACACCAATTTAAAGACACAAAACAAAATAATAGAACGCCGGCATATAATACGAGAGGCAGTAAAATGGTAAATAGAAATATACCAACTTACGACCCAACTTTTGGCCAAAGAAGCGATATCTATTTTGCAACAAAACTCTACAACATCCTTCCTCCAACCTTCAAAAATATTAAAAGATTGAAGAGTTAAAAAAAATGATAAAAGCATGGCTAAAACAAGTCGATGCAGATAAATTAGGAGTATTGAAAACTACGCAGTAATTTAAAAATAGAAAATAAATAAGTATAAACTAGTCCGCCTCAGCACAGGAACCCCTAGTGAGGAGGAATAAGAACAATAATATCAACAATATCATTACACATCATCATCATCATTCTTGGCACTACAACCCTTGGTGGGTCTTGTGGGCCTCCTCAATAATTGTCCTCCACTCATCTCGGTCTAGTGCCAGCTGTCTCCAGTTCCGAAGCTCTAAGGCAGAGCTATCTTTGAGGACGTTGTCACTCCATCTTAATTTCGGCCTTCCTAAGCTCCTTCGCCCTATTGGCCTTGAGTTCAGCAGGGACTTTGGTGCTTGATGCTCGGACATTCTCTCCACATGACCCAGCCACCATTATACATACATACTATTATATTAAACATGTACAAAGTGTATCTAAATAGAACCTGATAAAAAAAATTTAAAAAAAATTCTAGGTTTGCTTTGTCGCCCCCGCATTTGAAAACTTGGAATAAAGTTGTCATATTAAACGGTATTTTTTCCCCAACATTTTTACAGTGTAGCCAAAAGTCAAACTACTTTGTTTTCATTTTGTAGTTGTCTTTGGTCTAAAGGATATCGGGGGCGCGTGTTGCTCAGGGTTAAGAATTTGACGAACACTTTATTGGAGCAGTGGGCTATTTATCTTTGGAAATTAATTAAAAGCTTTCGTCTTGAACTTTTTACCGCTAGTTCTAGCGATCATTGTCTCCTCGAAAGTAGGTAAATCATTTCGGCTTACCTTCAAAAGCTACTTTAACGTTGAGGCCGTTCAGTTTAGGAAAGCCACTTGCATTAGTGTGAGTAACAGCTCGTTTACAAAATCTCGCAACATTTTTTTGTTGAGTAAATGAGAGACGTAATAAGTAAATATAAATATTACTTCTAAACCTAAAATAAGCATAGGTACAAGTATTTAAAAATAAACTTATTCTTTTTTCATAATTAATATAAATTCAAAATTGTTACTGGAACGCTGAGAAATATATTGAGAGGGGGATGACTGCAGGAAATAAGGCGAACGGCGCTTCAAATGCAACAATTTCTGCCAGAATCGACTGGAACATTCTTGTAAACATTGGAAAAGTCGAATTACCGCTATAAAAGTGGTTTGGTCATGTTGAACGAATGCGTGAGAGGAGAATGGTAAGAAAGATGTATAACGTAAGTGTTGACGGCGCCAAAAACAAAGGGTGGCCGCGGAAGACTTGGCAAGACCAGGTTAGCCAGTTACTGGAAGATGGTCCTGTTAGGAGCCTCAATAATCTATGAGCTGGCATGTGCGTATGTGTGCATGTAGATGATTTGAGCGAGAATTATGTATCAGGAGAGAAGTGTGTGGTGCTCCTTCCTCTCTGCCTACCCCTGAGGAAACAGCGTAATGGTAAGTTCACAATTTTTCATTCAAAAAAGTTAAGTTCCTAAGATAAATAACCGTATTGTTATCAAAGGACATGGTGAGAACTAAGCATCCTCTCAGAACTACCGAGATAAAAGACCCATTGGCAGCAAGATATTGTATGATGGAGCAGGCAGAGAAGGCGTTTCTGGAGGGACCGTGTCGAGAGAATGGAGCAGACGAGACTTCCCAGAGCCGTGATGCGCGGGATATCAGAGGGGCGCCGACCGCCAGGAAGACCTCCAGAGAGATGGAGAGAGAGCTGGACTTCCTCGTCACAAGACCAGGACTGACCCGCCAATACAGATCAAGGATCTAATAGAATGAGAAGTTATCAAGGTTGAATTTATTTATTTATTATTACAAACAGATAGATATAGTGTACATTATTAAAGAAAAAAAATAATAACATGTAAAAATAATAACGACAAAAAGCAAGTATATAATAAGCAGAAGTATAGGGAAAACTTAATATAATAGAAATTCAAAACAAAAAAAAGTAATAATATAGAGTGAAAAGCAATAGCACAAGCTTTGAAAGTCATAATATAATAATTTTTTTACATATAGTTAGTTATCTCACTCAACCAACAATCAAAACAAATACAAATCAACTATTTAAGTCCAATTCGACAGCTACTAGTAATATTTTAATACACCTTTTAATATATGTTTGAATATTATACAGTTATTGGCAAAGACGTCAAGTTGAATGTTTGACATACATTTTTTAGTTTAATCACGTTCTACATAAATAGAGAATTACTATTTAATTATAATAATAATCTTTATAAAGTAGCTAATAAAAAATTGCTATGCTTAAAAACATCTGAAAAAAAACAATATTTGTAATGCTCCCTTAATTAGAATTCGTATTGCCGAAAATGTAAATTGCACGCAATTTCCTTTAATATTCTTTCTAGCTGTCAAAGAAAACCCCCCAAGGCCTGGTGGGGGTCGCGGGGAGGGCAGAGAGGGAGGGGGAAGAAGCAGCCCTCCACTTTTATTTCAATCCCCTCGTTTTATATTTTCGCCTTCTTTTGTTCGCCAGTAAGATTTAAAGAAATCATTTCACGTCGCCATTTTATAAGGATGTCTGCGGATGACCTCCTTCCGTTCTAGTTCTTTTTCTTCAAGAACTTGTCCGGTTTTCAGATGTTAGCGATCATGGGGGCGAACATAATCTTGCTACCAGCAATTAATTGAAAATACTCAATTTCAGGCATAGTAGGTATATATGTTAAAACAATTCTTAAGAATTTCGTGTATATGTCGCAGCTAGGGAATGCTACCCCGAGTCGGGATTGCCCTTTCGGAATCCCGAATACTTTCGTGTTATTTTTTTTTATAGAGCTTTTTTATAGAGCAATTAACGACAATGCCATGCATTTTTATATCAGAAATTTTAATAAAATGGTCATTATTAATCATTGCATTAAAGTTTTTCCAAGCATCAATCAGTCAATGTAGTAGAGTAAAAACTACTAACTAGTGGTAGTTTTTATTACTACGTTAGGTTGATAAAATACAGCAAATATTATTCAAAGCTATTTTCATTATTTGAATGTAACATAAACATAACTTTTAAGTACTTACTAAAAACTCTTTAGACATATACAATTAAACATACAAAACATAAAAAATGCTGATCAATCCCGATAATCTCGTCCCATTTTTCGGTCCGGGATTGATCTCGTAAAATGCCTCGAGATCTCACGGGATCCCGATCTCGCGGGATCGGGATTGCATTCCCTAGTCGCAGCCATCTGGTTGAATTAGCCAGATAATTGGACTAAAGGCCGGCATTCAATTAAATGGCTGAAGGACAACTAGCCAAGTCATTGAGCGCAACGTCGTGTAGTCATTTAGTTGAATTGGATATTGATGAATTTGTGATATTTGGTTAGGTTAGGTTAGGTTAGATAAGGTTAGGTTAGGTTAGGTTAGATTTGAGGCATTCCATCGTCACGGGTGGGACATTTTTCTAGTAAATTGTCATAGACATGTTAAAATTTTACATGTTTGCAATTTGCAATATTTCTTTTTGAAGAAAGCAACTTATTCTATCTTCAATCAATAATTGAGCAACAGAACATAAACCCTATTTTATTTTATTTGGAGATAATACTGATACATTCTTCTGTTACGGTGGGACAAAGAAGACATTTAGTTATAATTTTCCATCTCACAATTAAAAATATGAATTGAGCACCAACAGAAATTAACATCAAAATTATAAAAAGCTAATACCTATATATTTATTAATTCTAAGTAAATACAAGTAAAGAAAATGTATGCACATTTATTAATTATTTAATTTTACCGCACTAGATAGGTACCGTATATCTACATATTCATTTTTTTTAGGAATGTGTTTGGTCAATTATATGTTTTTTTTTCGTAGATGGCGGTAGTGTTCCGCCATACATATTGTATATAACTTTGAATATATATTTAAAAATAATCACATAAATTACATACAATTTTAGAATTTAAATCGTTAAGGGTAGTTATTGTTTACATTAATGTAAAAAATTTAAGTATTTATTGGATATTTTCGAAGATACAAGCCAAAATATATTAAAGTTACAACATCCACATGCTGGACACCAACCTTGCAACATATATACAAAATCAGAAGCATTGGCTGGTAGTGTGCGTCTTCGCTGTGATGGCACTTGCTGGACATTGATTTGTTTAGAAACGATGATTTTTTTCCATCGCGCGTGCTCCGCGCGCGCTCATTGGTTAAATGAAATTGCGCGCGTCTTATTTCCTGTTACGCACTTCAGTCCTTATTCACGAAATCACTGCCACAGATTGCAGGAAAGCGAAGGGAAATATGTTACACGTCAAAAATAAATTAAATGAACACTACAAAAAATACAATCTTTATATGTATATATCTGTACAAAATATGTAATCATATAAAAGTGTAAGTTCCCCTCCAAGTAGAAGATTAGTCTCATTTTGGTGAGGTACAGCGATATAATTTACGTATTTTATAGTTTTAATAGACTAGAATAAAAATTGTAATAAAACCGTAGGTACGCAATATTATACATCTTCTTTTTCTTTTAGTAGGCAGATCTGTTGATTTTTGCTACAGAAAACTACGCCTCCTGGGATGACGAGGTCCAGCTATCCCTCCATCTTTTCGGTGGTCTTCTCGGTAGACGTCGTCCAGAAGGAATTTCATTCGCTGCTGTGTGCACGAGTCTGTCACTGTCCATTCTGGCTACGTGATCCTATGCAATATTAAATAAATAATGGAAAGCTATGCAAAATTAAATAAATAAATAACAAAAATATTTGAATATACTGTTACGGAATGGCAAGCAGAAGAAATTACGCACTGTTCAAATCCCTTATAATTTCACATTGGAAAAACAGTATGGAAGGCTTTAGAAAAGTCTACAACCTTCGCAAAACGGGTACAAACGACTAGAACAGTCTAGAAGCGACAAAAACTTTCTCCTAAATACTAGAGAAATCTAGAATGTTTGAAAATACCAGCATTTAGGTACAAATAGCGGAACTACGAAGCGGCGAAATAGTGTCGTGTTTTAACAGTTTGATCGCTGCGAAGTCGGCCACGGGCCACGAAGCGACGGCCAGTCGTGAGATAATCGAAAAATAAAGTGAAATAATCGTGGAGTACCTTAGTGGCAAAATAAACGAGTGCGACTTCTATGTGTGAGAATTGAATATTCTACGAGCGATAAATAAGTGTCATCCAGCGATAATAAAGTGTTCGTAGACGAAATAATGTAGATTAAGGGGGGGGGGGGTTAGGTTAATTCGGTAAAAAAGGGCATGTTGTCAACATTTTTTTTGGCGATACAGTGCTAGTTTGTTTACTTAATTTCCATCTAATAATAAATTACTTAAACTTTACATTTAAAAGTTTTCATTGCAAAATATTTATATTTAAAAAAAGTTGTTTTGCGGTGTACATCATAACTCGCAACAGAATCATCTGAAACAAAAAAATCAAAATGCACTCGTTTAAGGAGATGTTTTTCGAGGTAACCTTGTGAGAATTTTTTTCGATTTTTCATTTTTTGGTAGCACTTGGAAGCCAAAACACTGATTTTCGCTAAAAAATTGGTTAATTTGTTACTGTAAAATTAATAATTATTAAAAAAAAAATCTCAAGGGTACCTGGTGATTTACGTGAAAAAGTACTGCGCAAAATTTAAAAACGGTCGGTTTAGTAGATTTTGAGTTATGGCATAAACGGACTTCAAAAACGACAAGTTTCAGAAAAACGCTTTAAAGTTTTGCATACTATAAAATTCAAAATAAAATTCAACAATTCTTTTATAATTACACAGAGTCGTCGATGCCAGGTCCATACAGCAAAGAGCTTTCATCAAGAAGATCTAGAGCATCTTTTGGTCCTTGTCTACGCAAAACTCTTCCAATACAATGCGCATCAGGTAAGCGCGTCCCTCAGCTGCCCGAGCAGGTATAGAAAATTAGTCTGAGCAACGCTCAAATGCTCATAACTTCGACAATTTTGCTCCGATCTACTTGAAATTGTGACACAATATTCTTGCGATGTTATACATTCATTTGAAAAATTAAAAATAAAATGCAAAAAAAAATTAAAAACCGTATTTAGTTTAATTCCTGATAAGTGACTTTGTACATTCAATAATTAATTAATCATTATTTGATAAATCGCTAATTAATTTACAGTGTTTTCATTCGCCTCTCGCAGTGACCCGTAATTTACAATAACATGTATATTATCACACAATATAATTCATTGTCTATTAAGCAAGTAGAATGAAAAATAATTGTTGTATTTTCATACGTGTTACACTAAATATTTTTAAAGGTTTGACCTCTATTTTCTTTAAAAAATATATATTATTGTGTTATCTCTAAAGATTCGTCTTATTTCTTTAAAAATTTTCAGTGGTTAGAGATGTGGCGTTATTTACTTCCTTTCTTTTAACTTGTGGCGTCTGCTTGCTTGCCGTCGAAAAAACTTTGTATCGATTTTTGAGCCTTTTCCTGTGATCCAATCGAGCTGAAACTTGGCAAGCAGACTCGTGGCGACGATCAAGAAGATCTATCAAATTTTCGTTAAAAAAAATTAATAATTATAGTAAAATTTCGGATTTTTAGAAATTTTATTGGTTTTTTCAAATTGGAATCATTAGAAAAGTTTCATTAGCAACGGCGGCCGATAACGTCGCGGAATATTTTCTAAATTTGAATTACTCCGTCGGTATAATAGGTACATCACTACGAATTTCGAAAATTTACAAAACAATTGGTTCATAGATGACAGAAAAACTGGGTTTTTTGGGAAAAAATCAAATAATTATTTATTTATTTAAGATTTCTGCTTAGTTTTGAAGAATTTTACATTACTCAAATCTGATTCTGACTAAATCATTTGACACTGGAAATTTATATTGATTGACATCTCAAAACATCTGACATTTTAGAAATACATTAAATCACTGTAAGTTTAGTGTTATGTTACGTGTTTTAATTCGTCTTTAATTGTTGTTATATTCTACAAAGAAAGGGAGCATAATAGAAACTTGGTTTTTATGGGTTACTTTTTTTTATATCTCGGTCGGACGAAGCCCTCAACAAAGCGGCCCAAAAAAAAACGCAGTCGTTAGCGAAAGAGCCAAGAAAGTCGGAACAATAATCGTCAGGAAGTTTACGGCGGCACCGTCCATTTGCAAAATAAATTTCGAGCAGAAAAGAAAATTATTTCTCGTAAAAGACAATAGAACTACGAAGCTTTTACAAATAAGCCGAGAGTGATTCTCCCGCTCGCTCCCGCGGACTGTCGCCGGCTCCCTCTGGCGGCAATAAAAGCGATCGGGACCGGCTCTAAAAAGGACAATGGTATGGAAGACTTCATAATGAGGGGGACAGTATCAGAAAGAAACCAACGGGAGGACGGAAAGTCGACGGAGGGCTTCCTAAGAGGGCTGAGGGCGAAATGTTTCGCGCTTTTGAAAATTTCGCCCGCCCTGCAATGCGGAGGCTTCTTTATTATATTGCGTCATTTTTCCGACCGAAATACAGTTTCGGGTTTCCGGACGTTTCGCGAATCTAATCGGCATTTCTACTATTTATTCTAGACCTATCTAGCAATTTCCAAATGTGGGTTCATTCGCCTTTTTACTTCCTTTCTTTTAACTCGTAGCGTCTGCTTGCCTGCCGAAAAAATTTTGGATCGATTTTTGACCCTTTTCCCGTGATCCAATCGAGCTGAAACTTGGCAAGTAGACTCGTGGCGACGATCAAGAAGATCTATCAAATTTTAGTTTAAAAAAATAATAATTATAGTATAATTTCGGATTTATAGAATTTTATTGTTTTTTTCAAATTGGAATCATTAGAAAAGTTTGATTATTAGCATAGGCGGCCCGATAACGTCGCGGAATATTTTCTAAATTTGAATTACTCCATCGGTATACATAATATAGGTACTTTACTACACAAAGCATGAAGTGTCTTATCAAAGCTAAAAACATCTGACATTTTAGAAATATATTGAATTACTGTAAGTTTAGTGTTATGTTATATGTTTTAATTCGTCTTAAATTGTCATTATATTTTACAAAGAGAGGAAGTTTAATAAAAACTTGGTTTTTAAGGGTTACTTTTTTTCTACTTTGCATTTGCAAGTCATGGGCGGTATCTGAAACAGTACCCTATCTTCCGAAAATCTAAAATTGTTTAGTGGTTTATCATTCACCTGTATTCCCAGAGTATTCTCAACCAGGGCAGGTGACAAATTTTATTACCTGTTCTCCAATTTAGATTTATTATTAGATATATATCTCAATTTAGATGACGGATAAATAATTTTAGTTACCAAAATTTATACTTACTTATTAATCATCATGCCATTTCCTGTGGGAGTAATCAGAGAGGATAGAGCGCCACAATCTACTGTCCTGACGTACAACTCTCGCCTCATCCACATTCATACATCTTCGCATGCAAGCTCGACTTTTGTTGAGGCTTCAAACACATCGTGCCACGTCTTCTGCGATCGCCCTCTCTTTCTGGCACCGTCAACACTTGCGTTCGAGGACGTGCAGTGAGAACAAGAAGTATGACTTTTATTTAAACATAAATTTGGAAAAAATCTTAATTAAATACTTATCTGACAGAATATTATGAAATATTAAAATTTGAATAACATGTTAATTATTGTGATAGGGATATTACGATTTATCTCTTATTTTGGTTTCTTTTCAAACTATATGCTTAGGAAAAAGTCAAGCTTCTTGTTCTCACTGCATGCCCCTGCTTGCGTTATATACCTACCTTTCTTTCCATTATTTCCTCACTCATTTGCTCAACATGCCCAAACGCCTGTGCGACCTTATTTAATTCTATTAATTTTGCTAAGATTACCTTTACATAAATTCCTAATATCCTCAAAAGATCGGAAAATTTGCTGAATTTTGGTTTTTATAAAATCTTTATTTACTAGAAGTAACTAACAGTTGAAAGAATATAAAATTAGGCAGAGAACAGGTGATGAAATACAAGGATGTATTTTATCACCTGTACATGTCAATATTTTAAGAAGCTCTGGATGATAATGCTCTGCGGATATAGATGAATGGTAAACCATTATACAATATTAGATTTTCTGATGATTCGGTACCGTTTCAGCGCATGACTTTCAAATACAAAGTAAAACAATAAAAAAGGTGAATGAATGAAAATTTGGAAATTACTAGATTGGTCTAGAATAAACAGTGGAAATGCCAATTAGATTCGCGAAATGTCTGGAAACCCGAAACTGTATTCAAAGTGTCTCATAGCTATTAGCAACAATTTACACTTTGGGTGAAACGTCGACAGATAGGCACGGAGTTTTGACGCCGAATATCAACTTTGGCGACATCGAAGTTTGCATTTTTCTTTTGATATTTCTGTCTTATTTACTGTAAAATGTTAGAGTATCACTACAGTAACTTATGTGGAAAATAAAAAAATATTGACAATAAATTAAAATTACAAAAACCTTAAAAATGTTTTTTAATTTTACTTGACTCGTATCAAAGCGAATAAATTTTTAATATTCGATATAACTTCGCTGTATATATATAAAAAATCATATGTGTCGTTTAGCACATTCTGAGATAAACGAATCGATTTGTCAATTCTTCACATAAATTATGGACATATATTAAAAAAAAAAACAATTCCGTTCATCTGGAAAGTGTGCCTAGTAATTATTTAAAATATTTTTTATAAATCTAGTCTGCAATTATTTTTAAAACAGTTTTATACAGAATATTTTGAGTATGTCCAAAATTTTCAGAACAGAACAGGATTGTTGTCACAGGGACATCAATAATCAAATAATGTATATTATAGATGTCTCACAGAGATATAGCTAAAGTATGTAGCTAAAAAACTCCAAAATCAAATATAGATGTCTCATTTAGCGACATCTGCGGTCATTCAAGGGAAAGGAAAAGCTTTGTGGCCGGCCGCGGTGAGGATCCTCGCAACTCACATGCGAAACATGGCGTATAATTGAAATATATACAACTTCCAAAAATTAATAGACATGGTATTCTATCATGGGTGGAAATGGCGAACGTTACATATGTGTAAAGTGATCACTTAAACCAACCGTACGATAGGTCGTAAGTATTATGTACACCCATAAAGACTTCTATGCCTACTCTCCCTTAATAAAAAATATTCAGTTTCGTCTCTGTGAGACATCTATAATATGCAGTTTTATTCGTTTATCTGGCTGTTATAAGTATTTATAGATGCTTCCCGAATGCTGTAGATAGATAACCCTAGATTTCTGTAGACCGTTCTCGAAGTTTCCATAGTGTTGTTACGAGGAGTTCAGACAGTGCGTAAATTCTTTTTAGCATCTCGTTACAGTATGTACGTTAGTGATGACGTCACGCCGAGTGTAAATCTGTCAAACGCCAAATACATCAGTCGCTGAGCTTCAAAAAGCAGCAACTGTAAGAACATCCTGTATCTTAACTAGATTTTGCTTTACAGAAATGGACAGAAATGAATAAAAATACAACAAAAGAGAGACAAATAGATTGAGCGCACTCGTTTTGCGGGGGAAGGGGGTGGGGGTGGTTTGGGTGGGGGTGGGGGGGGGTGCGGGTCCTCTGTGTTGTTCTCGGTAGCGGGAAAACTGTAATGCCAACTGAATAACTGTTGCAGTATTGAAACACTCACTGTATTTACGCGGAAAATTGTTTCACCCATTTTATTTGAGCATCTAAGCATGTTTTTCATTTGTGAGGTCTTTTCATCGTGAGGTGTTACTCAAGTTATCACGTTTCGTCAAATGATATAAATGATGATGATGTTGGTGGGATCTTGACAATAATAATGATGGTGTTTTGAATGAAACTTTTTTTGTAATTTCGTTTCAGCTTATCAAAATTATATGCGTAACAGGCCAAGAGGCCCGTTACAGAAGCGAAATGCGTCACAAAACACCAAGGATTGAGTACATCACGTAGATTGATTGTGACCTCACCGGGAATCGAACACGGGACTTCGGTATGAGAGACCAATACCACGCCCACTGGGCTACGAGGGCCTCCGAACAATATAATGATAATATATGTATGAAGTAATCATGTTTTATCGAATGATATGTGATGATGATGATTACGACTTTGATGATGACGATGATGATAATGATTATATTGATGTTGATGGTGGTCTCGACAACAATAAATATGTTTTTGATGAAACATTTTTTATTATTTTGCTTCAGTTTACCAAAAATGTTGGATTTTGTTAAATGTGATGATGATTATGACGATGATTTTGATTATGATAATGTTGATGATGACGATGATGATAGGATTATAAGGATGTTGGTTTGATGGTGATCTTGACAATAATAATATTGATGTTGATGACGAAATATTTTATGTAATTAAATTTTAGCTTACCAAAATTTTATATAATAGAATGAACAAAAATAAATTAGAAAATAAATGGATTTTTCGATACATCTTAAATTAGATAAATTTAAAGTGTTCAAATTTATTGATACCTACATATTATACCTATAGTATATAAACAATAAATTTTTAATTTATATAACAACTTCAGTAGACCACCAAAACGATGGATAGACAGCTAGTTATCCATATCCCAAGATCGTTGTGGAGTGTTCACTTCTTCTACAATAGAGGTCACCAGTATGCAATATGCACTAAATTTCGGGCTTTTCTGCGACGTCCCTTAAAGGTGGAATCAAAGTCGTGAGAACAGGGCGTCAAATACTTGATAGTTTGTAATTGTCATCTGTATTGAAATAGGGGTATTTGTATATATCAATGGACTCTCAAAGTAATCAAGGTATGTGGCGCGGTTCTGTTGATAAGATTTTTGTCTTGCCAAATCTAAAAATATCTGTTTTATTTAACACATTGTAAAAACCTTGCAAAAAAATATTTTCAGTTTCTGCAAGGTTTTACAATAATTATATCAGAAATATTGACAAAAAAAGCAAACTTCGAAATTGCATCAACTATCCTAATTTCGATTGTCCGTCTGACTCCCGAATTAGGCTGGAATTATAACAACAACACTGATGATGAATAGCCGCTAATCACATATATCACGATCACATGGAGGCGGTCAGTGGTAATACACTGAGAATGCTGGGATTTGTTCTGCATACTGCCAGGGTTTTTGAAAATGCCCGCGTACTGAGAACACTTTACTAATTCTTGGTGCGAAATAGACTCGAGAGTGGTTTGATGATTTGGGGGCCAAATGAGCTTAAGTACTCTCTCTTATGGTAGAGAAAGTACAAGATAAGTTTCTAAGATATCTCTACATGAGAGAGTATGGGCATCTAGGGTAAATATTTTTAAATAGTGTGTTATATTTTTTAAATAGGTTAAATGTATTAAAAGTTGTAATAATAAATTTTTTACCTGCAACATTTCTAGAAAGCAGAAGTGCTCGTGATAAGAGAGGGAGTTTGCTTACAATTTAATATAATCAAAAGTAATGTACATAAATAATTAAGTATATAATAGATATGTTAGAAGTATAAATGAAATGATGATTTGTTACGTCTACGTGAGGTTATTAATATTTTAATATATATTATTATTATTACACTCACATAGAGAAAACAAGGTAAATATTATTTTATGATTACCATAAATAATATTAAAGATGTTAACGTAGTAATCCATCAATAATTTAAAAAGTATATGTGAAGTGGGTAGTAGTGCAATATTCAGTAATTGATAAACTGAGGTAAGTTATGTATTACAATTAATTAAACATATTAATGGAGTCTACATGGTAGATATTTTTAAATATTTTTTAAAATAACTTTACACTCAATTGGTGCATGAGTGGATTTGATGTGCGACCGAACATA
>JADDOH010006803.1:29252-68597 GCA_016648135.1 Agrypnia vestita | reverse complement strand
GTCCTTACATATGAAATTGACGTTTTACCGTACTGGCAAATTTGATCTCAAATATCTTCTCTTTGGTTAGGAATTCCAAATCCAAATTTTTACAGCTATTTACTCATGTATTTGTGTTTTGAAAATT
The DNA here is from genome assembly GCA_016648135.1 of Agrypnia vestita. Classification (NCBI taxonomy): domain Eukaryota; kingdom Metazoa; phylum Arthropoda; class Insecta; order Trichoptera; family Phryganeidae; genus Agrypnia; species Agrypnia vestita. Next base: position 68,470 of record JADDOH010006803.1, on the reverse strand, counting down.
ATAATTCATTTGTTTTTTCCTCAATTGTTTTTTCTTTGCGAGACTCAGTTTACAAAATGAAAAACTTGAAATATCGCGTTATTTACGAGTACGAGTTCCACCGTGGCACCAGTGCTGCAGAAACGGCTCGAGGGATTAATGATGTGTATGGCGACGGTGCCGCAAAAGAAAACACAGTGCGTTTTTGGTTCCAACGTTTTCGTTCTGGAAATTTCGACCTGCAGAACAAGCCCCGTGGACGGCCGGAGACCAAAGTTGATAATGAAGAATTGAAGGATATTGTGGAAGCGGAATCCATCGCAAACCACATCCGAGTTAGCTACAGGCTGCGGTGTTAGTGATAAAACTGTTTTAATCCACTTGAAGCAAATTGGTAAGGTGAAAAAGCTTGAAAGGTGGGTACCTCACGAATTGAGTGAAGCAAATAAACAAACAGCGAGTTACTTGTGAGCGTTTGGGGGAATAGTGCTGGTGTCGTTCACTACAGCTTTCTTAAATCTGGCCAGACGATTACGGCAGATGTCTATTGTCAGCAACTGCAAACCATGATGGAAAAGCTAGCTGCTAAAAAACCGAGGCTGGTTAATCGCTCTAGGCCACTGCTGCTTCATGAAGACGCTAGACCACACACTGCACAACAGACGGCTACCAAATTAGAGGAGCTTCAATTGGAATGTCTAAGACATCCACCGTACTCTCCGGACCTTGCCCCAACAGATTACCATTTTTTTCGAAATTTGGATAACTTCTTGCAAAGGAAAAAATTCAACTCCGATGGGGCAGTCCAAACCGCCTTCAAAGATTTTATTGATTCCCTTCCGAATGGTTTTTTTAGTAAAGGGATCGATGAACTACCTATGAGATGGCAAAAGTGCATAGATAGCAATGGTACATACTTTGATTAAATAAATATATTATAATAAAAAAAAATCGACTTTATGTTCCTCCCATACTAAACGTCAATTTCATATGTAAGGACCTAATATAAAATACCTTATGTATTTTAAGTGAGTAATCTATACTTCCTCGGTATAAGCAACTACTTTCTAAGTGATGTATCTTGATTAGTAGTTATTTAGTTAGTCACTAATGGCATAACATTATTTTTTACAATAATACCATGGCCATTACCACAATTGTTTATGTATAAAACACCTTATGTATTTTTAGTGAGAAATCTATACTTCCTCGGTATAAGCAACTATTTTCTAAGTAATGTATCTCAATTCATTTGAAACTGTTATCATTCATATTATAAAATAAAGTACAGGCGTAATTAAGATCATTCGCTAGATGGCATTAGTTATGTCGGTACAGTTAACAAACCTTTATTACACAACGACAACGTTTTAAATAACACCATAAATTATTATAAACCTAAGCTCATAAATTACATTAGATAGAAATTCTATACTGTTATTTAGATATATTATTTCAAAACGTTTCACTTTACAAATGGCTGTACAGATGCCTTGTCTATACATAGACGTATGTACTTTTATGAGAGAGGCAAACATCAAGACAGTTCTTGTTCTGAGAAAAATCTAACGAGATTCGTCAAGAGCTTGTATTTGAATTTTAAAGGCGAGGAGTTAAAAAAGTAATTTGGCAAATCGAAAAGAAATATTGAAATGGAGGACTTTTCAAAACAAATTAAGTTATAAGGTTTTGTTAATTCGTAAATGCGAGACTTGGAAATGAGAACAGTGGATTTGTAGGAACACTTTATGAAATTTATATTTGATTTGTTTATTTTTTTTTCATTTTTTTTTGTAATTTTGTAATACTTTATATCATATGCTTAATGTTTTGTTAATCATATTTCTTTTCATATATTTTTATATATCACTTTAAAATTTTTTAACTACACTGGTTTTTTTAATGGTACGTTGTACAGTATATGTATTAAAATGAAAAAATAAAATAAAAAAGCATTATTTCATTTAAAATAAACCTGATGTCGATTTTAAGATGTTAGTATTTTTGTAGCAATCTGTTTTAATTAAAAAAATATATATTTGAAATTAAGATTATCCACAATTTATTAAATAGTAATTTGATCATATTTTTGGTTGGAGGTACATTAAATAAAATATATACATATATTGTGGCAACTTTTCCACCACCGATACTTTGCCGATATTATGGACCGTATTGCGAAACTAAAATGGCAGTGGGCTGGACATATGGCTCGACAGGAGGATACTAGATGGGCACCCAGAATCCTACAGTGGAGGCCCTGGACGAAAAATAGAAGCGTCGGAAGACCTCCCAAAAGGTGGTCTGACGACATTGTCCAGCAAGCAGGAAGAACCTGGATGCGAAGGGGGAGAAACAGAGATGAGTGGAAGAAAATGGAAGAGGCCTACATCCAGCAGTGAAGGGAAAAAGGGAAAAAGGCTAATGAAGGAGAAGAAGAATAAGATATATTGTGGGAGACGAACTCTCCATTTTGCTTCCTGAGAAAATGAAAAACTTTATTCAGATATTCAGAACTGCATTCTCACTTAAAGCTGTACTACTTTTCCTCTATTCCTCATGAAGATATTTGTTGAGTTAAAAGAAATATGCAGGAGACAATGTTAAAAAAAATATTTTTTTTATGTTTATATATTGTGGTTGGATATAATTATTAAATTATTATTTGTCCGTAGAACTATCTAAATTGTTATAAACTTGTAATTACTGCATTATGTACTGTAAGTTTTGGGTATTAATTTTATTGATTGACTGCAAAATTTACCAGAAATGCGTGGGAATGTGTCGGAATGTGAACTAGTTGAGGGTTGTATAAACAAACCCTAAACAAAATTGCAGTCCCGGAATTTCTGAATTTAAATTTGATGGTTGAAAATTGCTAATTTCCTTGTAAAAAATGATTTGGAAACATTTGAGTGGACAGCGGATATTTTTTTTATTTTCTGCAAAAATGTTTTTCTTTCAAAATAAAAAGGAGTGAGGTGTTTTCTCACAAAAACCTTTTCATCTACATTTAACATTTGTAAATTTACATTTACATTTCTGAATAATCTATTTTAGTGACAGTATTCTACGTATGACATGATTAATTTAATTGCATAATTTACATAATTTTCATTAAATTCACTCGCACTGTTATCGAAAGCAATGAGAATATAATTCTTTTAAAAATAAAAAAAACTAACCCATAAAAACCATGTTTTTATTTTACTCCCTTTCTTTGTAAATTAAGTTTACCATTATGTAATAATTGATTGACTGAAAATGAAACATGTCTAGACACATATCTAAATATGTCAAAAATCTCTAAAAATATCTCTTTATTATTTGATTTCTTCCCAAAAAACCGAAGTGTGCTGTCATCTATGAACCAACTGTCATAAATTTTCGAAATTCGTAGTGAAGTACCTACCGACGGAGTAATTAAACTTTTAAATATTCCGTGACGTTATCGGGCCGCCGGCGCCGCTGGTAGTAATCAAACTTTTGTAATGTTTCTAATTTGAAAAAACCATTAAAATTTCAAAAAATCCAAAATTATACTATAATTATTATTATTTTTTAACAAAAATTTGACTGATCTTTTTGATCGTCGACACGAGTCTGCTTGCAAAGTTTCAGCTCGATTGGATCACGGTAAAAGGGTTAAAAAACGATCCAAAGTATTTTCGTCAAGAAAACAAGCAAGCAGACGCCACGAGTTAAAAGAAAGGAAGTAATAAGATTGTAGTGTTCACTCACTAATACCCTATCATCTACTATTGTAAAAGGTATCCTTCGTAAGATCATAATTAAATAAAGTACATAATTTTCATTTAATTGACTTTATTACGCTGTTGTCAAAACCGAAAAGTATCAAAACTGAATTGAATTAATTATTAATAAAAAAGGGCAAAATACAGAATTAATGAATATGTTATTAAATAAAAGAGACTTATTTTGATTTTGGTAATATTTGTATTTCTTCTTGTATTTGTTGTATTGTATTGTTGATTATAAGATCTATTGTAATTAATTAATATGAATGTATTTCTGTTAAATACAATTTATTTATATATATATATATATATATATATGTATTGATGCACCTACAGACAAATATCAATGTGATGTTTTGTGGGTCTGAGATGTAAAAAAAAAAAATTGGGGGGATTGCACCGCTTAGTCCGCCCCTGCGCGGTGTATCCGAGTTAAGCGACACTTCTTGTAAAACAGCCCCCACCGTATCTGCGGAGGTATCCGATTCCCGTCGCCCTGTCAATTAGCCCTGACAGGGGCGGACCGGCCGCCGTCCCGCTAAGAGCCGCTCGCGTGGGGGGGGGGTGAGGCTTTGCGGGACTCGCGACGGCAATATATTGGGGAGAGGGTTGTAAGACGTCTTTGTTTGCGACGCTGCGGAAACTTGATCAGCTGTTTGCGGCGAAAAGTGTCACCGTGAACAGTACACATTTAGTGTATGTATTTTCGCGTGTCGTGGCTGCAGGAGGAATGAATATAAACGCTGCAAATTAATTACTGATTAATTGACACTTCACTTAATACTATTTAAGGGGGGGGTAAGGTTTTTAACTTTTTTTTTGCATTTTATTTTTAATTTTTTAAATGAATGTATAACATCGCAAGAATATTGTGTCAAAATTTCAAGTCAATCGGAGCAAAATTGACGAAATTATGAACATTTGTGCGATACTCAGACTGATTTTCTATACCTGCTCGGGCAGCTAAGAGAGGCGCTCACCTGAGGACTACCGGACGTGCTATTGTATTAGAAGTGTTTTGCGTAGACAAGGACAAAAAGATGCTGATGATGAAAGCTCTTTGCCGTGTGAACATGGCATTGACGTTTATGTGTAAGTATAAAATAAGTGTTGAGTTTTATTTTGAATTTTACAGTGTGCAAAACTTTAAATCGTTTTCCCCACATCTCACGTTTTCAAAGTCGGTGTCCATCATAACTTCAAAATTACTGCACAGATCCTTTTGAAATTTTGAAAACTATTTCTGTATATAATTTACGAGGAAACGCTGGAGACTTTTTTTCAAATATGTTATTAATTTTTATTATTTAATAACAAATTAGTCGATGTTTTTCGCAAAAAATCGCGTTTTTTCCTTCAAAGTGTTCCAAAAAATTGAAAAATTGAAATTTCAAAAAACCCCTTTCAGCGTTACCTGGAAAAATCTATTATCTAACGAATGAACTTTGATTTTTTGATTTCAGATGATCAAGCACTAAGTTATGATGGACACCGCAATTCTACTTTTTTCCGAGACACGTCCAAATAATTGCTGCCATTGCCGTATTTTTTAATATTTTGTCTTGAAAATTTTACACAATATTTTTCAAATGTCATATTTTAATGTACCATTAGTTTTGATAAAGAGATTTTAACTGTGTCGTCACAAAAACATGCCTTTTTTTGCACGAATTAACCTTACTCCCCCCTTAACACTATTAAACGATTCTTTAAATTACATTATTTCGGAATATATCACTAGTAAGCAAACACTTTATTATCGCTGGAATACTTTATTTAACATTCATAACAAACTGGAACATTGCATCCAGTTTCCGCTCGCAGTAATTCGGTTTATTTCGCTTTTTCAGTTAAGAACTTCGATGTGTAACGAAGTTTTTACCTGAAACAGGTCCCGTGATAATATTGTCACGTTTCGTGGCTAGGGAAGAATGAATGAAAACACTGGAAATTAATTAGTGTTTAATTAATTACTCAATGCACAATGTCACTTAACACGAATTAAACTTAACTCAATTGTTTAATCTAGACTATTTTGCAATATATCACTCGTACATGAACAATTAATTATCGCTGGGTAACACGTATTTATCGCTCGTAGAATACTCAATTCTCACACATAGAAGTTGCTCTGGTTTGTTTCGCCGCTTAGGTACTCTGCTAGATTATTTCGCTTTATTTATCGTTTCGAGTATTTTACGACTGACCATTGGACCTTTGGACTTCGCACGCAAGAAACCATCAAAATACAACGACTGCGCGGCGGCCTAGATTCGCGCTATTTATATCCAAATACTGATATTTTCGAACCTTTTTTTACCTTTTTCAAGATGCACAAACTTAAGACCCGACGAAAAATATCCTATCTCGTTGTGCTACACAAGATTCTCATCGGAGCTATTGATTCTCTTTCTTTATTTATATCTATGATATAAATTTGCATGTAAAACCCCGTATACGAAACCCGGAGTACACTAATAATGTTGGTTACTTTTCTCTCATTACAGGGCTGTATCGCACATATAATATGTAATGTGCTGACCCTAACATTGATGCTGATATTCTTGCAGATACCTTATCATCGTTCAAAAACTCACTCATACACAACATCCATTTTCTAAACGATGACCTGAACCTATAGATCCATTAAATAAATTATTTATTAAATACTAATCGCACTACATTCAAACACCAAATATATAATACACATAAATGTACATGTAAAATATACTTAAATGCAAAAATTCAAGTTACTAGAGCGTGCCCAAGACACTTGTAATTGGGATAATGAGCAAAGTCTTCATTTATTATTAAATATTAGAGTATCATGTACGCATTATCCTGTTAGTATCTCTAATAAATAATAAAAAAAGGTTATTAGCTAGATTATTAAGTGTCTCGTCGCTTCTCGGTTGTTCCAGGTATTTTCCAAATGTTGTAGGTCACCTTATAGGTCGTTCTCGATCCTTCGATAATGTTTTGACATATCAAAAATGGTTCGGTACGTAATCTCTTTTGCCATTTCATTACTATATGTAGACAAAATTAAATTTATTGGTACGAAATTATTCGGATCCAATTCGCAGTATTCGCGCGGGATATTGCAATTATAAAGTCAAAGATGGGGAGAAAAAGAAGAAAGCGGTATGCAGATGGGTGAGTTAGCGCACCCACGTCACGTACTGAAGATTGAGCACAACTGGTGAAGATACAGCATCCGGTGCAAGGTGCATCTAATTCCACGTGCAAGTTTCACGCCAGGGGTACACAAATTTTAACGAGAAATACTTTAATTACATTTTTATTGCTGTCCACATTAAAATATACTAGTAGCATTCGAGGGATAATATGAAATGGGACCATCAGGCATCATAAACCTGAAAAAAAACATATTGGTATTATAGTCAAATTCTGATATTTAACAGTAACAGATTCATAATAAAAAAAAACTAGATATATGAACACGAAATACGTGTCACGTCATTTTTCAACTTATATTTATATTTTTTCACAAATTTAAAAATTATGCTGCTCCTCTCACTAGTGAGACATAATAATATAATTAAGATAAATACTAACCCTCCTACAAATGTTAATTTATTTTTCTCTCGTTTTAGCTCACAAGGATTTATCAATATTTTTTGGTAACAGTTAATACTTTAACAATAGGTTATCATTGTTTTTGATATAATCAGATAGCATAAGAGATAATATTACTATAAATATAAAAAATAATTTAAATCATAATTACCTTAAGTATAAGTACAGAGATAAAAAGAAAAAATTTCACTGTTATACATAGTACCGATGTTAGAAATAATCATAATCACCAGAGATTAGTATTGTAGTAACATAGACAAAAGGAATAATAGAAATAGTATCCACTATAAAGTAGAAGCACAGAAAAATTAAAATACATTGTACCTGTTAGCGCCATATAGAACGCGGCTGAAAAGGGTTAGATCATTCCTGTTTCCCCCTTTGTCCGTCACCCATCACTTTGTCTTTACCTATTACCCACATATGCAAGCACAGAACTGTATTCAGTTCGAACAACGCCGCCGGGTGCCTTATCTAAAATATTCATTCGCCTTCTGTGTGTATCGCTTACCACCGCCAAGAAACATAACCTAATGATATAGAATATCTGTTGTATCTATTTCTTTATTTTGCCGCATAAAATTTAATCAAAACAAATAATCACGAGTGTTATCCACCTCAAGAAGGAAAGCGACTCGCCGCTCGTTGTATGGTGGATCGCGGCAGGAATTCAAGATCCAGCATCCAGAAAAATAAGTCCTTGCATCCTTTTCCTGTCAAATTCATTGTTATATCCACCACTTCCGATAAACTAAAAAATAATAAGCATAGAAGATAATTGCAACACAAGCATAAGAAAGAATAAAAGCATAACTTGCTGGTCTCCTGGAAAGAGTTTGTCAGAAAATGGCTGTAACATCACAAGGCGAGTGTTTTAACCACTTGAATGTAAAATCATAAAGATAATTAGAAGCAACGAGTATTGTCTAAATATTGTCATAAGTTTCTATTCTAGGCCCTCGCCTATCTCTTGTTGGTCCATCCAAACATTATATGCCCATCTACATCTTAGCCTCCTTCTCGATATTGATTCTATTGACTTGCGTAATAGGGTTTTGTTCGTTATACTTGATTATTAAATCTACTACGCGTCTGGTCATTTGAATCTCTTTACTTTCATCTTCTTCAGGATGCCTGGGGGTATCATACTAATTATGAAATTCAAGAGCTTTATGTTTGAGTCGTAAATCCGTGCAAGACTTTTTTATGAAGAATGTCATAATATAAAGGTCGGTCGTTGTAATATAAAAAATTAGCTTTTCGTCATTATAAATGCTGGCCTATCAAGAAGGATCTTACAATACCAATCTATCTAAGTTTTGGGCTTCCCAAGCATCTGCGCTTTTTTGTTTTGTTCAATAGTAATTTAGAGGATTCCGTTCAGTTATCCTCGCAAAATGCCCAACCATAGAGTTATCTCTTAGACAAAGTACACAGCTCATTGTTGTAGTCAGTGCCAATTTTTTTTTATGAATCTGGCCTAAAGATATCCTCTAATATTTAATTTCTATAATATCAAGTCTATACTCATTCTTTGAGTGAGTAATTCTTTTGTAAAAGTATCTCATGTGTAAGCACGCTTATCAGCACGAAGCACATTTTACCATTTTACAAATATTCTGATCCGGAAATAAATAAATGTAAATATAAGTAATAAAAGTAAGGGAAGGAGCCGTAAAATTTACAGTACGAATCGATTTATACCTCGTATTCCGCTGTAACATTTTCTCAGTGATAAAAGGAATCGAGTCTCCGACGGTCCAATACCCCTGAGATGAAGATTCATGAAATCCACATCGTGGAGTCGAGATTTATAGTGACACCTGGCAATATTGCATACTGGATTGCACCTTTGTCTCAGCCTCGCAGTTGGACCAGTATTCCACATTATTTAATTTGAATTTAATTATAATTAATTGATAAATTTCTTCAATAAGAGCAAAGTGATTTTGTGGTGACATTATTTATATAATTAATAAGGATATACTTTATTTTCACCACTAATTTGTCGAAATTAATAACATGTTTCAGGGTCGACGGTTCCTTCTTCAGGATACAATGTATACTAAAAATTTTAAATCATCAACCGAAGTAATAAAAATAACAAAACAAAAATAAATATATGGGAGATGAATAAATAATAATGTACTAATTAATATGAAAACAAAAATACAAAGATGACTATTTGTAAAAATGACTTTATTATTTTTAATATAAAAGTCTCACAATAAGTTGTATTATATGTTATATTTTTATGAAGGCGTCTATTTTATACATGTATTATATTATCAAAATTTGATGCTAAATTTTATGGTTCCACAAATACCTTTACTTTTTGAGGTTTTTGTACGAAATTTTATTTTTATTCAAATAATGCAATAATTCTAATCAGTTAAAAAATATTATACTTAAGTACTTACTTCCATTTATTAATTCTTGTATTTCCTACTTAAGGAATAAAAAAAAATTGTAGGTAAATTGTCTGACATTTTCATAACAGTTTCAAAATTTACAAGTTTGTAGTAATTATTTTAAATAAGCCAAACCAGGCCTGTTTTACTTGTGGACTAAAAAGCTAAGTTAATGTCTCTATTTTGTAAGATGGTATGTAGTAGGTAGTAGGATGGTAGAATCCGGAGGTATGATGCAATATGGAAATCTCTCGTAACCTCTGGAACGCTCCACAATATTCTTAATCGACTGGGACATTATCGGAAACTCTGGAAACATCGAGAAAACGATAACCCATATATAAAGGGACCGGCCAGCTCCCGCGCAATCAGTCGTGTCAAAGATAATTTACAGCGACAAGTATACAGAAAAATCGTGCAGCGTGTGTTGCTATTGCGTGGTGATTCCAGCGACAGATAATCGGCGCAAGTACCAATTATTGAACGGAACATTCTTGAAAGTAATCGAAGCAATAGAAACAGCGTAATTATTGCGAATTAATTGCTGTGTGTCGGTGATGTAACGTAGGTCTACATGTCATAGAAAATATGAAATATCTACCTTATTTACGAAAACTAAAACGTCACATTTTTTGTAATCATCGAATAGACATTTTCACACCAAAATGACTAATTAAACTTTTACGAAAGTACGGATTTTTTAATTAAAAAATATTTATTCTTTACTCTCGTATTTTCGGCCAGTGTGTAAAAGAGAGCAGAATATTGCACATCGCAGTTAAGTCGAGCAAGAAAGTGCACGACAGTACCACACATTTCAGGTAGGACAGAGATGGCGGTTGCTTGGGTTTCGGTGAAAGCGAAACCAATATCGAAAGAGTACGGTAGAGTCGCATAACACGTGTTAGACAAAGACAAACGGCGGGCGACAGCGTCGTTGAATTCAGTTTGTAATGATACGTCAGCGGGAGAGCACGCAAATTTGATATGCAAGGATTTTATAACAATTTACTAAAATAATGCAAATATGTATCTTTACTTTACATAATTATATAAAGGGACCTTTAAAAAGTCTTATCTGTATCGTATATATGTATATATTATCACATTTAAAAACTATGCCGATTTTTAATCAGGTAACGCTGTGTTACACCACCGTTCCCGAAGGTAATTTTTAGCACAGTCTCTAAAGAGTTAAGAAACATTGCAATATAAGCATGTTAAATATTCTAGAAACATTTAGTGACTATAAATTTAAGAGCAGTGCTCCGATTTGACTTTTTGCTTGGTAAATAATTTTTTTTAACTGTTTTTAGTATTTCGTTTGAATCTCCGACCCATGACACTATTTCGTTGGCCTGTGGTGTTGACAGTATTTTGAAAGCCAAAGAAAATTCGGAAAACCGAAAGAACTGTGTTTATTTGTGTAACCGTTTAACGATCGACCCCCCCCCCTCCCCCCCTCCCTCCCCTAGCCCAGCAGGATGACGCGCCGGAACCGGAGGCCCGATGGAGCTGAAAGGCCAAACTGAGTAAATAAAGAGAAGGGTGGCGAGTATTATTTCCCGGGCATACCCGGCCGGCCGCGGGCTGCTAAGTATGCTAATGCCTTCCTGCGGGCGTCGCCTAACTCAATATTAAAATTGTTGCCGACACGGGGATTAGCCTAAAAGTCCTAAACATTCAAAAATATTCCGCCGCTCTGTGAGGACGCGCGCCGGGAAAAATGAAAAAAAAAAGCCTTCCGAATTTGTATTAAAAAACGAACCTATAAAAACCAAGTTTTTACAATACTCCCTTTCTCATTTTCGGGTTTCGTGTCTACCAGATGCGTGGGAGTATTTTCATGCAACTTACTGAGTTGTATGAAAAACCATTAAATATTTGAAAGATCCAAAGTTATACTATAATTATTCATTTTTTTAACGAAAATTTGATAGATCTTCTTGATCATCGCCACGAGTCTGCTTGCAAAGTTTCAGCTCGATTGGATCACGGGAAAGGGGTTTAAAATGGATCCAAAGTTTTTTCGTCAGACAAGAAGACAAGCAGACGCCACGAGTTAATATAAAGAGAGTAAAAAAACATAAATCTCTAATTTTATCCGAGCGGCCGTGGCTACGTTGATGGAGAAGTGTATTTAAGATGCTTTGGAGAAAAGGTTTGTGACCAATGTACATATACAGGGTATCTCGTAGCTAGTAGCAAAAACTATATAGGTGGATTGCTGCCTCGATTCGAAATTGTTCAAGCAACCATGACCAAATCGTCGCAAACTGGCATTAGAACCGTATTTATGCAAAAAGTTAAAAAATAAATTAAATAAATATATCTCACTTTATTAAAAAGTAAATTTGACTAAATTTGAAAATTACCTCTATATACAGGGTGTCTCGAAGCTAGTAGAAAAAACTTTACAGGTGGATTACTGCCTCGATAATGAATCAAAAATGCAACCATAACCTTATAATATCAATAGTTATGCTGTTCTGTAATGTCAAAATATATTTTTATTCAATATTTTTGACTTATTTTTAGCAAAAAAACGTACTAATATTTCAATAACGTATATCGATAATAAAAAATTCATTACCTTTAATACAAGTCGAATAAAATGAAAAAAAAACCTTACTAAAATTGAAAAAATATATTTTGAAAGATTTTTTATCATTTAATTTGAGTTTTATTAAAGCGAATGAATTTTTCATAATCGATAAAAGTTACTTTAATGAAATTTCAACTTTTTTAAAAAAATAATTCAGAAATATTGCGAAAAAAATGCAAACTTTGATATCGTATATCTCCATAACTATTGATATGACATCATTTTCGACTAATTATCAAGGCAGAAATTCACCTGTAAAGTTTTTTCTACTAGGTATGTTACGCTCTGTATATATATTGGATCAAATTCCCTTTATGACAAAGTGAGATATTTTTTATTTTATTTTATATTGTTATTAACTTTTTGCATAAATACAATAACAATGATGAATTTATTTCCAACTGGCAATTTATAATTGAATAAGTGGAATAATTGAAATAAGTTTATAGAATACGATATTATAGTAATAAAATTAGTTCCATGATAACGAGATGAATAGGAGATGGATATATATCTTAATATTTCATACCTAAGCCAAGCACATTAAAATGGCCAAAAAAAAATTAAATAAATAATGATTACAACCTTTTAGAAAAGCCAAAAAAACATTTTAAATAAAATAAGGCTAAATCCAAGATAATGGTCCCATTGCATATGCAAAGAAAATGAGTACTTCACTATATTATTGAATGTGCTAATAACAAAATGAAAGATAATTTACGTTTAAAAAGTAAGTATTAAATAAGATATTACACTTTAAAGATTCGAAAAATGCACTGCATATTTTGACATTTCATAGGCAATATATGAGGTTAGGTTAGGTTATTAGGTTTGGTTCGGTTAGGTTAGGTTATTACGATTGATTTGTTTAATTTAGATTAAGATTATTTTAGTTAGATTAAATTAACAGGACGTTAAATTATATAGTGAAATACTTATTTTCATTGTATGAACAACGGGACCATATTCTTGGATTATTCCTAAAATAATAAATGAAACCTTTTACAGCGCACCTCCCTACTTAATTGCCGTTAAATATAATTGAAGAACAATGAAATTTATTGACTATTAAGATTACAGCTAAGCGCCTATTTTTTCCACGTAAAGGCGATTACTTTTATAAAGAAGCACTAAACGATGTTAAGCGATCGACCGGAGTTTTGCGGTTGCTATTTCTCCTCCGGCTGTAATCCCGCGATAAATAAAGAACCGCCGATGAATGCCCAGAAACAAATAGCCAGGACGAGGGATAGGGCGATGTCATGGAAGACATTTAACAAGGGCCGGGAACTGTAATGGATCGAAAGAATGAGAGAAATGGATACAGTTGAGAACAATGGAGCCAACTGAGTGGATATATCTAATTATTCCACAAAAAATGCCCACCAATATGTTCTTTCAAGTAGACCACAATATTTTTGTACTATTATGGGGTTGTGGGTGTTTGAGTTAGGTTACAACATCACTGCCAACCCTAATGTATGGAAGTGAAGCCTGGAATTGGCAAAAGAAGAATGAAAGTAGACTGAATGCGGTAGAAATGCGGTCACAAAGACGCTTGTGTGGAAAATCTTTGGTCGATAGAGTAAAGAATGAACAAATTAGACGTGAATGCAATGCTGGCTGTAGTGTGGTAGATAGAATAAAGAAAGGAGTGCTGAGATGGTTTGGTCATTTAGAGCATATGAACGAGGAAAATATGGTTAAGAAAATATATGAGGCGAGTGTTGAAGGCAACAGAAATAGAGGGCGTCCGCGAAAGACCTGGCATCAACAAGTGTTTGAGGATGGCCCTGTTAAAAGCCGCAACAACCTTAGAACTTGTATGAGAAGATGTATGAATGTGGCTGAAGCAAAAGTGGTGTACCAGGATAGAAGAGTGTGGCGTTCAATCCTCTCTGACTACCCCTGCGGGGAAACGGCGTGATGGTTAGTTAGTTAGTTAGTTACAACATCACAGAATTCAAAACATTACAACATCACAGAATTCAAAACAGTCGGTGCTGAGTTATGTCATATGTAGGTAATGTATTCTCGCCAGGGAATACAGTGGTTGAATACAAGTAGAGTAAAATGCGGATGGGTGTTTTACTCTTTGTTTATTTACGATAGATTTGCCGACCGAGCCTAACTATGATCCTGACTAGAGAATGCGGGAAACGGGAAGTTGAAGAGGGCGTGCGCCCGCGTGCTCCCGTTTTTATGTGCTCGCATTCCCCACCATCTTCGCGCGTCGCATCTCGGGTGGTGAGCACACAAAAATACCACATCATACCCGAAGTCAATATATTGTTATACGACTGTCTATCCTTCGTGGTGAATTTCAAGCAATAAAAATTAATTACGTTGCGTTCGTGTACGCTAACATTACCTAGTTCAAAAAAAATCAAAATGAAGCAACGAAGAAATTCTGGAAGGGTTTAAAGGCTTCCCGAATAATCTAGAGTGGCCCAAAGTCTCTAGGCACTGGATCCGGACGGCAGCTATATATAGCACACCACCGGTTGATCAAGAAGTTCAAGTTCAGCTTTATGCGAGTGAAACCACGTAAAAAAAAGCAATATAAATCGATTTTCGGGCGAGAACAACCTGAAGAGGTCTGATATATGTGTTGTTAACTATTAAAGTTATTTGTACCAGAGTTGGAGTCAAATCACATTGTGGCAAATATGTGACACTAATTAAATTACCAATATTTAAAAATAATATACTTCCTTACAAATAAGTGTAAAAATAATAGTTTTTGAAATGATAACTACAATCAGTGATGGCG
The DNA here is from genome assembly GCA_016648135.1 of Agrypnia vestita. NCBI lineage: Eukaryota > Metazoa > Arthropoda > Insecta > Trichoptera > Phryganeidae > Agrypnia > Agrypnia vestita. The sequence continues at coordinate 53,344 of JADDOH010006803.1, read as the reverse complement.
CCATTAAAACAAACTATACACATAAGGGTATACCGCCACTACAATTATTCGAACAAAAAAACGCTAAGGATTTTTCAGGTGCATTTTACACAAGTAAAAGTTTTGAAGCAAAAGTTTCGAGAACGAATCTATTTGCGGTTGCACTCACAGATGTAAGCGAGGCACTTAGAACAGGCGGGAACCGAGTCAGACAAGGCTCTAAAACTAGGAGGAGAGGTGGTTGAAATATTCCACGGAGTACATCACTAGAGAGGGTGTGGTTGACAGATCTTAATGCAAGAGAAGTGCATCGAACATCGAAGCCTGTTAGCCCAGCATCAATGGAATTCACTTCGACTTGTTGAAATTTGATTAAAATTTATTGTAAAAATATTTTTAGTATGGGTAATACTCGGTCGGTGCATTTACGAAAGACTCAGTCATAAGTAATTAGAAATGAATGCAAAACTGAGCTGTATCAAATTGAAAATTATCATTAAATGATTTGAAAATTTGGGATACATATATATATATAGATATTATATATCTAATAATATAGATATATATATATACATAAATATACAGGATGTCTCATAGCTATTACACTATTGTTACAGTAACTCATATCGATTATGAAAAATTCATTCATTCCAATTATTGAATATTCTTTATACAAATTTCAATCAGTGAAAATAATACATCATGTGTAGCCTAGCACCATTCCATACAATAATAATAATGGCAAAACGTTAAAAAAAACATATAATATTTTGCGAAGCTGTTTGAATTGTTTTATTTATTATTTTCCGTTTTTTCTTCTAAGTTGCGGCAAAATATAAAATTCTATCAAAAAATGGGATTGACTGATTAAAAAGATGACAAAATTGCATTTTGTTGATAATATGTATTTAAAATTAAAACACGAAAATTATTTATTTATAATGTTTGAGTGTGGTGTATACATAGACCAATTTAAAATATTCATATATGTTTAAGGCACAGTCAATTAAAAAAAAGTTGGATAAAATAGTATTTTTTAGTTAATTAATAAAGATAATAAGCAACAAACAATATTGAAACTAAAGAAAGGAAAGCGACTGAAAATGAAAAGTATGTAAAGAAAAGAGATAATGAGTATAGACTATAATATGGGAATAGGGAGGGGGGAAAATGTGAGGAGGTAGAAGTCACAGTAGAGGTGGAGAAAGAGAAGATAAGATGCAGTGAGTGATTGACCTAAATCGATTTAGTGATGCTTTCAATACGTAGGTCGAGTAATGCTATAGTTAAATAATTGTGGTATAGTAATGAATTAATATGGGGTATAAAAGCAAATACAGCAATATGCATAAATGTTATGAATGCAGTCACCGAGGATCACTAATTTAAAATATGCTGAATTCTAGATTAATGTACATATCCCTTCCAAAATCATGTTTTTTTATAAATTTATATGCTGTATTTTCTATTAACTCCTGAATTTGCTACATTATAAACTAGTAATCATCAATGACTAAAGTAAATTTTTTCGGATATCGCTGCCTTTTCTTTTAAATCCCACATAAAATTTATAGCATTATTTTGAATGCTATAAGACCGATATTAAATAGGTCAATATCAATACAATTATTCTATTTGTGTTCGATGTTAATTTCTCGGGAAACGTAATATTCTCCAGTGAGGCGAATTCCCCCAGTTTACTCTACGTAAAGTTTTAGCTTGTTTATGAGCTATAATCAAACTAGATTGAAGCAGCCTGTGTATGCAAAAATGACTGATGGATTTGCAGCAGATGTCTCAAAGTGCATCCTTCAGAAACGGGCATTGAGGTATCTGATAGGCCACGATGGGGTGAATGGGGTGTCTCGCGACCCGGCCTCCGAGGTGATCAGTTATCGTTATGAGGGTGAACTCTCTTTGACGGGTGATGGGAATTGCACATTTACTCAATTTAGAGTTGAGCCAAGTTGACTACACGGACAGTTAATACGCGATGACGTGACGATGTTGAATTAGCCAACTTGGAGAAGCCCTCGCGAAAGTTTGATAAGCGTGGACACGTCGCCATGTTGCATAAATGTGGTGGGTACAAATATATCACGAAGCTGGTGGATTTGGAACCCCTAAATTCATTTTGTTTAAATAAATAATATTTAACAACGATACGATATTGATTTTTGAAATTCCTACTGGAAACATAACAGGAGAACTTATTGAAAAATTTATGCTAATCAGTTGTAAAAAAGTAACACATAAAAACCAAGTTTTTATTATACTCTCTTTCTTTGTAAAATATAACAACAATTAAAGACGAATTAAAACATATAACATACCACTAAACTTACAGTTATTTAATATATTTCTAAAATATCAGATGTTTTGAGCTTTGATAAGATACTTCGTGCTTTGAAGATTAAATTCTTAAAAAATTTGTCAGTCAATTTAGATTTTAGACATACGTAGTGAAGTACCTATTATATATACCGATGGAGTAATTCAAATTTAGAAAATATTCCGCGACGTTATCGGGCCGCTGTGCTAGTAATCGAACTTTTCTAATGATTCCAATTTGCAAAAACCAATATAATTTCTAAAAATCCTAAATTATACTATAATTATTAATTTTTTTAACGAAAATTTGATAGATCTTCTTAGTCGTCGCCACGAGTCTACTTGCCAAGTTTCAGCTCGATTGGATCACGGAAAAAGAGTCAAAAATCGATCCAAAGTTTTTGTTGACGGCAAGCAAGCAGACGCCACGAGTTAATATAAAGGGAGTAAAAACTATAAATATCAGTTGATGCAAGACATAGAATGAGATTGCTGTTAAGGAAAAAGTTCAAATTTCAAAAAGATATTTAATGAATTCCAGAGAAAAATTCTCAATTCAAAACAATGCTTATAAAATAAGTTCTGTGCACAGATCAAAATCACAGTGCAAAAAGTAACGTAAATTTCTTAGTAGGTGCACAACCTGGCTCCACGGCTCGTTCTAATTTATTTGAATTGCTTAATAAAATTCTACTAAATTGTAAATTTTGTATACAACGTGAATGAAAATGAAAGTAAGTCGCGTTTTATAACCGGTTTGAAGCGAAATTAAAAAAAATTAAAACAACAACTTTTATCATACATAATTAATTTTGTTTACTAGGGGATGTTATTATGCAAGAATGAATATTCAGAATATTAAGTATGTTCAAAATTTTCACAATAGTGGTTTATTCCAGTTACACTGTGTTAAGCCAGCCATGCGATAGGTCGTTAGTCCTGTGAACTCCCAAAGAGAGGCTTCCATACCTTCTTTCCTGTATAAAAACAGCTTCGTCATGAGACATCTATAATACATATCTTGATCAAGAACGAATACTTTATCTGCAGTATAAATATGTCTTTAATATATGCAAGGGGGGACATCTCCACACTGGAGATGTCCCCCCTCGCTTAATCTCCTCGCCTAAAAATGGAGTCTATTTCATCTATGTATATTTTTATATTCTTTGGTATTGTATAAATAAGTGCATTGTTTTAAAAAAGTAACGCATAAAAACCAAGTTTTTACTATACTCCCTTTCTTTGTAAAATATAACAATAATTAAAGATGAATTAAAACATATAACATAACACTTAACTAACAGAAATTTAATATATTTCTAAAATGTCAGATGTTTTGAGATGTCAAGATTTTGATAGATTCAATTATCATCAATATCGTACCTTATGAATTTCCAGCGTCAAATGATTTAGTCAGAATCAGATTTGAGTAATGTAGACTCTAGTCGAAACTAAGCAGAAATCTGAAAGAATTAAATTATTATTTGATTTTTTCCCAAAAACCCCAATTTTGCTGTCATCTGTGAACCAATTGTTTTGTAAATTTTCGAAATTCGTAGTGATGTACCTATTATACCGACGGAGTAATTTAAATTTAGAAAATATTCCACGACGTTATCGGTCCGCCGCGGCGTTGCTAATCAAACTTTTCTAATGATTCCAATTTGAAAAAACCAATAAAATTTCTAAAAATCCTAAATTATACTATAATTATTAATTTTTTTAACGAAAATTTGATAGATCTTCTTGATCGTCGCCACGAGTCTGCTTGCCAAGTTTCAGCTCGTTTGGATCACGGAAAAAGGGTCAAAAATCGATCCAAAGTTTTTGTTGACGGCAAGCCAGCAGGCGAGCAGACGCCACGTGTTAATATAAAGGGGGTAAAAAACAACAAGAATTTTAAATGAACTTGTACTGGTATATTTAAAATAAATTTATTGTTGACGCTGTAATCGATACGTGATTATAATACTGAATAAAGAGCAGAAAACATCTGAAGCCGAATAAATAGACTAAACAAAAGAACTGCTGTCAACTCGTATAAATCTACAAAATAAACAGTCGGTAGACAAAGCAAGCAGAACGGAGAATTCTTTAAAAAAACAATGAACAAACAAGAAATCACGTGGAAGTAATGGGGGATTTAATGGAAATTACTGGTTAAAACAGCACTCTATGGTATTACTAAAATATTTTCCGCATAACACACATAAATATTTAATAACATTTGATCAGCTTGCTTATTTTTGGGGGCCGTAGTTGGGGAAGATAATTAAATGTAGAATTTAATATTACAACAATTTAAACATATATTTTTTCAAGTAGATTTCGATAGAAATACAATTTATAGATTCAGAATATTTTGATTATACCCAAATTTTTCAGAACAGTACTGGAATTTTTGACACAGGGACATCATTAATCAATCAATGTATATTTACATACATTGATTAATGATGTTTCTGTGACAAAAATTCCAATAGTGTTCAGAAAAATTTGGATATACTCAAAATATTTTGAATGAAAATACTGGTAAAAAAGAGTTTAATTAATAAAAATTTAAATAATATTTCTGGCGTATTCTAGTGTAATGCTAGTAATTCAGATGAATTTCAGTACACAGATAAAGTATATTGCTAACAAAAACGCCAAAATCAATATAGATGTCTCATTAGCGACATCTGTGGTCATAAAGGGTAACGAAAAAGCTTTGGTGCCGGCCGCGCTGAGGATTATTACAACTCATATGTGAAACGTGGCGTATTATTTAAATATATATATATATATATATATATATAAAACTTCCAAAAATTAGTAGACATCGTACTCTATCATGGGTGGAAATGGCGAACGTTACATTGTGTAAAGTGATCACTTAAGCCAGCCGTATGATAGGTCGTAAGCCCTACGTACACCCAAAAAGACTTCTATACCTACTTTCCCATAAAAATACAGTTTCGTCTCTGTGAGACATCTATAATATTCATTGATTATTTAAATATTGATTGTATTATTTGTATGTATCTACTTACATACATTTTTTTAATTACACCTACATGTTTCGAAAAAGCTTTCCATGGTCAGGGTGTTTTTTGCTGAATTAATTGAAATTTTTTTTTAATAACTGTTTATTTAAGAATGTGTCATGATGTAAGTAGAGGAAAATTTCTATGGAATTTTTTTATTAAGACAAAGGATACCTCAAAACTCACCCAATAAATTTTTTATCTGGATATTCAAGCACATCTCAGCTAAGTTTGTTACTTTATTAACCTGCCTGATATATTATTTTATTTTAAAATGACTGGTGCTAATTTTTTAATAACTGCGCAAAAATTGGACGAACAAAAATCTGTAAAAAATCGTTTACACATGAGTTAATTTATATATTGACGGTTCTAACGTAAACAAAGACATCTATAAAAAATGACGAAATATTTTTTTTAGAAACAAAAAAGGAAAAAATGCGCATCTTGTTGAATACATAGTTTACGGTCAATTTTTTAAAGATAAGTAAGTGAACATTCTTAGAGGATAATTCCAAACTTATTACACCTAAAAACTAAAACCTACATAATAAGAGAGGAAAGGATATCTGCATGAAGATAAAATATTAATAAATAAGTTACTTGTTACTGCTATGTCGCCAAATATCTTTGCGTACATACCTGAAACAAAAGAAAAAAATCACATTAGAAATGTTTTAAATCAAGTTCATTTCCGAGAAACGTACTGTTGCGAGAATCTGAAACAATGAGAACAACACGTAATCGAGGATTGTACAGCATTCTACACACGCTTTATAATAAATAAGAAATCACTAGAAATGTGGAGATGTATGTCGATCATTCTCGATGATTCGCGAAGCATCTAGAACATTGGGACTTATAAATACGAACCGGCATCGTGTTGTTTTGACAGCCGCGACAAAACAATAAAAAGGCGGACCCGCGTGAGTTTATCCGAGACAAGTGATAGACGTAACGGCGCGAATGGAGTACTTGCGTGCGTAGTTTTCTAGTGCGAACGTGGATTTTGTAACATTTTGGATTTTGGATCAAAAAATTATAGAAACGGCTCACAGAGAAGAAGCTATTTGTTTTGAGAAACATATAAATAAATAAATAGGGATGTTATTTATAAAAATATAGGGATATTATAACCAGCCTCGACTTCTATCTAAACTTTGTTATGGGGATTACAAATTTTCTAACATAGATATCTAAAGTAGACTTCCTTTAAATATTTGAAATAAGCCAAATAAATTACAAATATACAACTTTAAAAAATTTGATAATGTGTGGATGTTCTTACGGTATATATGGATATCTTACGGTACGGTGACCGGTGCATTATGTAAAGTGATCGCCTAAGCCAACTAAGACAGCTAAGCAGGTCACAAGCCCTGTGGCCATCCTACAAAGGATTCCATACATGTTTTCCATATAAATAGCTTAGTTTCTGAGAGAATACTATTATTTTTCTTAATTCATAAAAATATTATTTCTGTAAAACATCTGTGGCCATGCGTGCCTTCTGGCAACATCAGCCACCAACAGATTCTTCCAGCAGACGTATTTATGACGATACCAAATGATATGGATGAAGCGTCTGATAAGTAGAGTTCCGATAAATGTTAAACAACCTGTCAATTTATCTTATTCTCTAAACTTCACCACGAACATTTCGATAAATTCTCAAACATTTCAAAACAGTCTAACATTTCTATTAATTATATTGAGATTGTTCACGCAAATCACTCCTAAATCAATGCACTGTGGATAAAAGTAGTATAAAGTGTTATTTTTTTCTGAAGACATTTAATTTTAGTATTGATTAATCCTTTAAATAATTTCATTTCTTTTCAGTACCGGTAAATTGTCGTTTTTTAGACAAAAGACATACAATTGCTTGATACGTATACACATAATAAAAAACATAAAATGTAACACGCCTCGGGTCAGTCATTGGACAAAAGACATACAATTGCTTGATACGTAAACACATAATAAATAACATAAAATGTAACATGCCTCGATTCAGTAACCCCTCGCTAGATATATAGAAAAAATAATTCAGAGGCAAGTAGGTAGATCGATATTTAATATTTACTTTGAAAAGAAGTGCATACAGAAAGACCAATTATATTCCAAGAATTAAAAATATTAAAGTATAATGCGAGATACTGGAAAAAACTGGTAATAAATTAATGAAAATTGTAGTTTTACATTTCTTTTCAAAACAACGACTTTCAAATGAATTCCTATGAACTCTCCATTTAATCCTCGTATGTTTTTTATGTTTAGAAATATATCACTTAAATAGTTCTTTCTTACTACTGAAATGATATAGGTCGATAAATCGATTAGTTCCATGTATGTGTGTAAAAATATAAAACATAATTTTGAGGTTCACACTTATCCTTCGAGAAGTCGCTGAAATTCGAGTCTTTTATAAACAAATCTGACCGAAACGCAAAATAGTTTACAGTATAAAGGTTTCAAATTGTTCAATGAACTCCAAGCAAAGATGAAGGAAGCCACTAGTTTTACTATCTAGTATAGGTCGACCACAATCAAAAGACCATTCCCTAGCTTTGTCCGGTAAGAAGAAAGCGGCGAAAAGTTTCCTGGCAAGCCCGTATTACAAGCCTCGATATGATATTCCAAATAAATATATATTTTTTAGTTCAAAAAGGTTACTTACTTACTAGAAAAACATATTTTGTGTTCATTTTTTGCATCGTAACAACACACATATTTTTGCGCACATTCTTTTGAATGCGGTCTAGCTATAAATATTGTAATTATCTTATTCGTTTATTGCTTCAACTGTGTTCAATATTTGGTACTGAGAGTCATTATTTAGAATCAAACATAAGCTTCTGCGACTTCAAATCATGATATATCGATGATTTAGTACCGTATACGTAACCCTATTACTGTAATCCATAACAGGCCATAACAAAAGTCTTCAAAGTATATACCTTCTATCAATTAAATATCATATTATAGGTGATCATTTCATTTAGATGACTGAGATCAAGTCATTCATGTATATCAAGTCACATTCCAGTATAGCTACTTGCAATGCAGACTTTGTCAGGGTTTCGATGAATCAGTAATGATTCAGTATTGGAAATGTAATTGTAACAGTAATTGGAAATGGTCGACCGATTTGATTAAATTTTCCCTTATTTAGGAGGGATAAATTAGGGTACAGCCTTCAAAATTTCAATTGAACCACCCTTCGGATGCATTGTCTTCTGATTAGTCACAATTGCATAAATTGTGTAATTAAAAATTATACATAAATAGTCAAAAAATATTTTAGTAGAAATATTATGTTCGTTGCTTAATAATGTAAACAAAAATTCAAATAAATTTTTTATAAATATCGCTTCATTTTAGCGATATCAAAATTTTCATCGGCTTTCCTTTTTATTCATTTACGCGTACTATTTATGCTTTTCTTTTAACTAACTGAGAAAAAGATTTTCTTCAAGTACACCTTCTTATTGTTATAAAAATGGATGCATAAAATCATCTCTTGCGAAATTCATCCAAAATGTATGTAGATTTATCAAATCAATGCTGTATCAATAACCGTCAAGAATCAAACATTAGTAAAGAAACAAATATTATTTTTGTGCATTCTAAAATGTTTTAGTAGCGCTGACTTAATTTTCAGATTAGCTTCGCAGATTCCCTTTTCACTCTTAAATCGTGCAAATTAAATACATCCCAATTCCTTCCTTTCACCTAATAGTAAAAGTCACTTCTGAAAGTATTTCGTTTTAAAGTATATGAGTGTATATATACATATACATATTCCCAAATGTTTTATGCGAACATCAAAAATCACAACTTTATGCAAATATAATCCTTATAAATCTGTTGATGCCTACATGCGTAAATGGGAGAGAAGTGATTTAAAAACTGTTGGATGTTTCACATTGTGGTTTAAAGGGGGGGTAAGGTTTTTAACTTTTTTTTTGCATTTTATTTTTAATTTTTTAAATGAATGTATAACATTGTAAGAATATTGTGTCAAAATTTCAAGTCAATCGGAGCAAAATTGACGAAATTATGAACATTTGAGCGATACTCAGACTGATTTTCTATACTTGCTCGGAATCATCTAAGAGATCGCTCTTCAACCTGAGGACGATACCGGACGTGCTATTTGCATTTGGAAGAAGGTTGTTTTGCGTAGACAAGGAAGACAAACGATTCTGATGATGAAGCTCGTTGCCGTGATGTGAACATGCATCAACGATTATGTTAAGTATAAAATAAGTGTTGAGTTTTATTTTGAATTTTACAGTATGCAAAACTTTAAATCGTTTTCCCCACATCTCACGTTTTCAAAGTCGGTATATAACTTCAAAACTACTGCACCGATCCTTTTGAAATTTTGAATACTATTTCTGTACATAATTTACGAGGTAACGCTGTCGAGTTTTTTTCAAATTTGTTATTAATTTTTATTTTTTAATAACAAATTAGTCGATATTTTTCATGCCTTTTCAAAAACATGCCTTTTTTTGTACGAATTAACCTTACCCTTAAGAACCTGTTTAAATTTATAATATCGAATCAAATCGACTTGCTTCGGTTACTGTATCCAAAATGAATATAAAATCACAGCCGCCCTTCCGATTAGGGGTTGGCCCAGGTGGGTGTGTGGGTGGCTGGTGGGTGTGTGGGTGGCTGGTGGGTGTGTGGGTGGCTGGTGGACAGTCCCGATGACAAATAGACGTAATCGGAGGTGTAATCGCATGAATAATTGGGGCCGCCGCGCTACCCAATTGTTTTGAGCAACCCTCGCCGGGCACAAGGTGTGGGATTATGATATACCTAGCAATCGTATTTGGGGTTATTAAATAATTAAATCAATGTTTATTTATTTCTATGCCCTTAGGATTTTTATATTGAAAAAAGGTAAGCAATTAATAAATACAGTCATTGGGTACATAATACAAAACCTTAGAGAATATATTAAAAAATGAAACCGACAAGGTAAATTAATATAACATGATTAAAAATATCTATGATAATGATGATAGATCATAATGATAAACAATGTCTGGTAAAACTGATTTTTTTTTCAAATCTGTGTATAGGCCCACCCTAATATATAGCCATCAAATTCGGATCCTGATGGAGAGAGTGAGAGCTAGGATATATATTCCTACATTCCTGCTTTAATTATGAGTCGCAAATATTTACGCAAACATGAACTTATATAAATAGTTATTGAGATTTGAGATACGTTATATGAAGATACGCGACATCTTTTGCATTTTTTTTTTCAATATTTCTGACTTATTTGTTGTAAAACGTTGGATTACCATTACAGTAAGTGATATCGAATATGAAAACTTTGAACAAATATTTAAAAATAATCACATAAATTACGTAAAATTTAAGAAAGCAAATCATTAGGGGAGTTATCGTTTACATTAATGTAAAATTAGGTATTTATCGGATATTTTCGATGATATAAGCCAAATTGTATCCAAGTTACAACATCCATACGCGTGACACCAGCCGCGCAGCATATATACAAAATCAGAAGCGTTGGCTGTTGGAATGTGCGTCTTCGCTGTGTGCGTTGTGACCGCACTTGCTGGACATTGATTCGTCTTTAAACGATGATTTTTTTCTATTACGCATTTCCGTCCATTTTCACGAAATCACTGCCATAGATGAGTGCCACAAAATCACTGCAGGAAAGCGAGAGAAAAGATGTTACACACCAAAAATGGGCTTGGTCATCGGTTCCGTTGTGGCAAGCAAAGAATCGAGAAGGGTGGTATTTTATATGCGCCGAGTAGTTAAATAATACTGTAGTTGAGAAATAACATGTTTTTATTAGGGGATGAGTTTATTTGCTTGCTCGGGACCTGCCAATTTATCGCCAGGCCGGAGGCGTCACTCACTTTTAATTCCGCGATACGTTTTATTGATGTTTGCCCAGGAATCGATATCACAATAAATATTGAGTTTCAGGTAGGTTCCCGGGCTCCGCTAGGTATAAATCAACAAACGGGAGACGGGACGTACTATTCGCTGCGCGGCCCGGAAATATCCTGCGGGATAAATATAAGGCGTTCCTTTGTAAAGAGTGTATACGGAAAATGTTATAAACATTTTTCTTCCTGGAATTGCGGTAAATGAATATTTCGGGTTGTTATTTCAACAGATGATATCCGGTTCGAGGCACAATATATTTCGAGCGCAAAGTCAATATAATGATGTTACGAAATTTGCCAAGGGGTTCAGCGATCGTAATTAACATAACAATTATAATTAAAATCCAACGCTATATAATGTTTTTATTTCATTTACATTGTTACCCTAAATAGAATAATCAAACGTTTATCTTAATTATTCTAATTTAAACATTGTAATGCACCCACCTTAAGTTAAATTTAACTAGACTGTAGTTTTGAGTCCTTCTCATCGTCATGTGTAATCAATATGTGTATATTTATTTTATTTATTTATGGGAAACTAACAGTACATATAAAGAGATTATACATGATTATTGAACAGTATAGAGACCATCTTACAAGTTTCCACAGAATTAACCTGTTGTGTTTTAACATAAAGCAACAATAACTTGAGTTATAGAATAAAAAACAAAAAAAGGGAAAGTTTTAAGTTATGGACAAACTACGGGAGTCAAAGAATTAGAGGTAAAAGGAGAATAAGGAATGGATAGGAAAGGACAAATCTACTTAGTAAAAAGCACAAGAGATAAGAATAAAAAGAAGTGCAAAAGATATATGTATAGCATAAAGATATCTGATCAATACATCTGCATATATATATATGTATATATAAATACGAGGTCTGGGCAAAAGAAAAAATGTTAATCAAAGAAAGATACAAGATAAAAAATTACATATACGAAGTCAGTTCAAAAGAAAGAAGATGCATTAAAGAAGAGGAACAAAAAGAAGGTTTATGACCGAGGTGAATATCCAAGAGTTTTAGATTCATAGATCGATGAATTGAAAAGATCCAAGTCGCTGAATATAGAGTTGAACAAATTAGACGAGCGATATATAAAAGAGTTTTGCCGGGAGTTGGTATTACAGTGTGAAAGGCTCAAGGTCTCAACCGATCTAGTGGATCTTCATAAAATTTATAAAATATATAAATATATAAATATATATAAAAAGAAACCCGTGTTTCCCTACCCGCCAAGTTTTCTCCACAACCAGCCACAACCACCCACCAGTGGTTATGGTGGTGAATAGACCTTGGTGTCACATCGAAAATATGCGAGTTTGGTGGGGGTGGCTGTGCGTGGGTGACGAAAATGTGCTTTCAAACACAGTTTTTTGTTATGGAAAGGTTGCAAATGCTTCAGATTGTTTCAAAATAGGCGCGCCGACTATGTCGGTGAGTCTAGAAGGTTCCGGAAAAACGTTATCTAGAAAGTTCTGGAAGGAGAAGGTTCTAGAAAATTCCCGAAAGTTCTAAAAGGTTCTAAACTGAGTGGCGGAATGTGTCGGTGTGTCTAGAAGGTTCCTGTACATTCGATAAATTTCTTGAAAGTTCAGGAAGGAGAATGTTCTACAGGGTGCGCGAAAGTTTTATGACGATCCAAACAGTGTACTAAAAAACTACGCGTTCGAAGCCGCGCGGGCACAGCTAGCTTATAACTTTAATACGGACATTGTGAAAATATTTGAGTAATGGGTCGCGGAGCAGTGGGGGTGATTTTTTTGTATCGTCTTCAAGGGGAAGATACTGAGAAATGGAGACTTTTGTAAGAATATGATGTTGTTTATGTGTGTTTTCTCAGAATTCGAGTTCTTGTGGATTTTGACGGTTTCCAAACTGTTCATTATCAATCCTCTATAAGGAACCGAATGTATTTGTTTTAGTCTGTGATTATCGAAAAAATGGTTGGTATTAATTATATGATTGGCGAATTCTGAGAAATTGTTTTTCCTTACAAATTTCAATTTAGTTCAATTTAAAATAATCATTTCTTCAATGAACGATTTATAACTTTGTGGTGACATATTTAATAATTAAATAAAACACGACTTGGTGTACACCACTAAATACTTATTTTCTTTATTCAAGATTAATAAACACCTCTACAAGTTTCGGGAACGAAGTTCCCTTCCTCAGGAGGATACAATGTATACTAAAATTAAATGATCACTATATAGTTAACTAATGGGAGGAGAGTTGGCGGAGTAAATAGAAAGGGGAAGGGTTGTTGTTAGGGAATAATTAAGGGATTTTTAACTTTTTATTTATTTATTTATAATTGGAAAAATGTTAAGTATGGGGTTGTTTGGAAATTAAATTTGACTGTTTATTATATTATTTTTGTGGTTTTAGTGGTGTTTACCAAGTCGTGTTTTATTTCATTATTTATAAAATATTCATGTCGCACCACAAAGTACCTGCCATATAAATTAATAGACCCATATATTATATTAATATTTAAAATGTTTTATGTAGTAGTAAGTTGACACCCTAAAGTATGCGAGTTAGTACACAAAATTGTTTATAATTTTTTTAGCATAACAAAGCAGTAAAAAATAAACATAACAAAGCAATAATTTTTTTTATTAAAAACTGATATAATACTCGTATCAGGCAAATCAAACAGTTTTTTCAGTCTTGCAATTATTAGTTGCAATGAAAATCTTGTAACAAATCGTGGTTATTTATTTGAACAATCGTGATTTGTTTATTATATTTATGTTTTTCATTTAGTTTATTCTACATTTTCATAAATTGTATTGTACAATGTAAAGTCTAGCATTATGAAACAATTGAAGAAAAAACGGCCAACACAAAGATGTAAAGGCATAAAATAAAAATACGCTACATGCATTATTAGAAACCTATCCAAACCGTAATTTTAAAATTTCTAAAAAAATAATATTGCAATAGGTAGGTGAGTTGTATGCCCGCTGGACCAGAGTCGTAAACAGACCGGACCAGAGTTGTAAGCAAACTGATTCAGTGTTGTAAGCAAACTGATTCAGTGTTGTAAGCAAACTGATTCAGTGTTGTAAGCAAACTGGATCAGTTTGCTTACATCTTAAGCTTAATCTCAATGAATGGCTGGGATGGCGCTCCGTAGTGACTGTCGTTATGGAGTATCGAGTCAACGAATAGGCCTAATAACAATAATTATATTGCGAACCAATATATAGGGTGTTATAGATCTAGTCCATAATAATTTACATGTAGATTCATGCTTTAATAATTATGAGTCGAAAATGTTCAAAATATCCATAGTTATAAAGATGTAAGACATGAAAGTTTGCATTTCTTAAAAACATTTCTGACTTATTTTTTGTGAAACGTTACACGTAAAAATCACAGTAACTTATATCGATTACTAAAAATTCAAACAGAATTATGTTGTGAAGTCTCTAATGACGACCTGAGAGTATAGAATTTTTTATTTATTTTTATTTTAGGAAACATACAGTACAACGTAATAAAAAAATTATATAATATCGAAAAAATATTCATTTAGTATGGCCAGTGAAGTTTCCTCGAAGCTGGTAAAAAATGAAAAAAAAATGATGAAGAATATGTGATGAAAGTTTAATTATGATAATGCACAAAAAGGGATGGGATTCAATTAAAGAAGTATTAAACTTATTTCAATAATCATAAATGAGATAACGAAGTTTCATTTTTTTTAAATTTATTTTTGATTTTTTTTGCATCTTCGTTTATTTACTTGCATGTTCCATTTAAGGTATTTATCAATAATGTTCACAGTTCAAAAAATAACTAAAGACATACTTGTTTAGATAATCATATTATAACCTGTAGAATCAGATCGCTACAACCCTACCTAATGTTTTCCACTCCTAGTTTGCACTTCGCGGAAACGCCTGATTCTTCCTGGCAATAGTTGGGCTATTATAGTTATAAAAGTTAATTCCATTTTTTGTGTGTCATCTACAGAATAAGACAGTTTTTAGCCAGTAAGTTGTTTAGTAATATAATGTTTTTTTTTGTGAAACGCCCTTGATGTAAGTATACACGAAAACGGTACTATAAAAATGAACGAAATACAACGTTGTTTACTTCACACAATGACACGTTAATTAAACAAGTCAATTAAACGTTTTCGATGCTTACTGCATCATCTTCAGTAATATATTACTGCAGTAAGCATCGAAAACGTTTAATTAATTTGTTTAATTAAACTGTCATTGTGTGAAGTAAACAACGTTGTGTTTTATTCATAGTTATTTACAATGAACTTCCACAAAATTAATCACGAAAATTATTACTAATACTACATTATTACTATACTACTAAAAATATTATAATAAAAATGATCGAATTCTTATTATTATCATTAATAAAACCTAGGTATTTCTTATGCGACTTCATAAATTCAACCGACTTACGTACATTCACAATGAATCATATCAGCTAATTAATTTATTCGACTAGCTTAGGTACAATAGGGTGGTTTTTAAAAAAGGCATCTGAATTATTCCCAAAAAGGTACCTAAAATCTAGCAGTTCCATTTTTCCAGCGAATTTTTTTTCATCCCTCCATTCTCCATCGTAAAAAAAGTGGAGCGCCAAACGAACGCTTTTGGGGGTTTTCAGCGTTTGGGATTTTTACTATTACTACAGGATTCCGGGTCCTCGAAGGCTTAACGGGGTCAAGGGGGTCCCGCGGGAGCGCACTGAGTTACGGGGACCGCCGGCTGTACGATTGTGAGTTTATGACGGGGGATATTTTTGACGGCGGCTCGCGAAATAATGACCGTTGCGGATTTCGAATAAATCGCATTAAAACAATAGGTTTTATCTCGCGAGATAAAAACAGTGAAACTTGTTTTATTGTTGTTAACAAACATAAAAGGAGATTTGATTTTTATTTAAAAAATTAATTTCATATAAGTATTTAAAGATTTAAGACCTTTATTTCGATATGTAAAAATTATATATGTAAAAAAAAGTTAAGTTCTTACTTATTTTATCTTTTAAAAAATATTTTTTTATTAATGCTAATAGATTTTATAGTTATGTAAATATATTTAGTTTTTCAATTATTAAATATTTAAGCAATAATAAATGGGAACAGTTGAAGGAGTGCTGCGAAGCGAGGTTGCATCTAAATTGGGCCGACGTGGATAGAGTTGGAAACTCCTATGCGGTGCAGGGACCCCGACCCAATAGGATAAGGGGTAGAAAAAGTTATATAATTATTTATATATATATATATATATACATTTTTTTTAATAGAGATGAATACGGAATATGTGTTTCATCAATATTCTTACTACTTTCAAATTAAGCTAAACGCTTGTGCCATGAAAATAGAACTAACTTTCTGGTCTGGAAAGAGATCCGAACCTGCGAACTTTGGATCACGAGACGAGAGTCCTAACCATAAGACCATATATTTTTTAATATATTTTTTAACAATAAGTAAACAATGTATCTTATAAAATATTTTATTTCCAAGCGTAAAGCAAGTTTCTTCTTCCAGTAAGTTTCACACAAGTATTCTCTCAAGGAATTTAAGTCAATGTCCTTACCAAATCAATTTTCATTAAGAAGTATTGTTAAGCAAGTTTAAAGAACCGCAAGAAGATTAGTAGGGAGCTACTTGAAAAGCAGATCTGGCGTTCTTGAATATCAAACTTTATCCTTTTATTCCGAAACGATTTTAACAACTCGCCCTCCCCTTGTGTAGTTTGCTCTTGAGCGCTGATCACTTTATTTCGGGACGAAACTTTTAATCTCTTGATAAAACATGGAGTGGTGTTTTTTGCAGAACTATCGCGCAGCCTCCCCGTACAGTCATCTGCGGCGAGGGAGAAGGCTCCGGTAAAAAACCAATGTTTGTTAGGCTAATCCGAAAAGTGGACGGTTTTTTGCACCACTCTGGTGAAGGGACTTACCCATTTTCGCAATCCCTTGCCGTCAACACTTTCAGACACTGCTGTTTTTATGAAAAATTGTTTATTTTGTGAGAGAACGTGCACTCTTAAATTAATTTCTTTAAAATTATTACACGAATGGCCTTAATTATACTAATGGAATTGCAGAGATGTGTACTTACTTACTTACTTACTTATCATCACGCCGTTTCCCCGTGGGGGTAGGCAGAGAGAATATCTGTCCTGACCTACAACTCTTGGCTCATCCACATTCAAACATCTTCGCATGCAAGCTCGCCAAATATACGTACGCATTTCAAATATACGTATTTCAAATAATTAACAAATATGTAAATTATTTGAAATACGTATATTTGAAAAGCGAATACAAAATACCTATTTTTATTTTGTGTTTGAAATACCCAGGTACTTTTTTTAAAAATGCATTATATTTATTTTTTAAATACTTTAATTAACATATTTTGTATTTGTAAAATGCAAAATGCTTATTTTTAATTTTTATTTTTATACTTTTTGCACGGAAATTCCTTTTTTATGAACGCACCCGTTTTGAGTGTTGCCAATATTGAGACCAACCTCTTCTGTAGCTAGTGATAATGCCAATACTGCAATAGGCCTGGAAACACTACAATTTTTAAAAGAAAATGACAATAGTTTAATTTTCAGATATGCTACTGCGAAAAAAACTTTTCCTTACATATTATACTTGTTTATTTAGTTCTGCTTCTGTTGACCGACTATTTTCATTTTATAGAATGATAATAAGACTACATAGAAGGAACAAGATGAATTATTCATCAGCGAAATAAATGACTAAAGGTATTTTACTTGAATAATAATTTTGGATTTATTTATTTATTTGATTTAAATTATTTATCTCTACAATATTAATGTCAAATCCAACAATAATTTCATACGATTGATTATTCATATAAAATTAAAATGATTATTTAATGTTTTATTTTTATTCATTTTAACATTTAACACTACAGCAGGCCCAATTATTGTCGCAAAACACATCATCAAAAATAGACTTGAGAAAATATGAAAAATGCTTTAATTAAATAATAAATATGAAGTAATCATAATATTATTTATTTTTGATTAACTCAATTTATTGTTTCATTAGGTAGGTACTATGGTATAATGAATTAAATGTTGTATGACATTTTTGGAATATAAATAGCCGTTACATTTAATAATTAACCTATTGATGACGCTAATGTTACTTACGGATACATTAATGCAATTTTGCTTGGCAATATATAATGATATATATTGCTGCATATTTAAAGCTAACTCGGGAATTCTATACAAAGTGTAGTATGGAAAAAATATGCTGGATATCATTAGATGAACAAAAAAGAAACATGTGGTTTCGAGTGCAAACAAAGGTGAAGAATGTAATTTTCAATGCTAATAAACATAAATGGTAATGAGCGGCCTATATTTTAACATATAGAGATGTTAGAATTATACTGGAATGAGTCGAATTAGAGATAATGGATAGGCAAAAATATTAAACAGGAATGAGTCAAATTGGAGATGATGGATGGGTAAACAATATTAAATAGGAACAAGTCGAATTGGAGATAATGGACACACAAAATATTTTAAACAGGAATGAGTCGTATAGGAGATAATGGATGGGTAAATAATGTATAACTGGAATAAGTCAAATTGAAGATAATGGATAGATAAAAAATATTAAACTGGAATGAGTCGAATCGCAGATGATGGATCGGTAAACAATATTAAACTGGAATAAGTCGAATTGGAGATAATGGATAGACAACAATATTAAACTAGAATGAGTCGTATTGGAGACAATGGATAGATACACAATATTAAACAGGAATTGCAGATAATGGATAGACAAAGAATATTAAAATGGAATGAGTCGAATTGGAGATGCATAGACAAACAATATTAGACAGGAATAAATCGAAATGGAGGTAATGATAGACATAAATATTTTTGAATAGTATCAAAAATATGTCATAAGAAAAAAATACTTAAAGGACTCTCAACATTTCGATGGACAGACGAAATTATGACATAGCAAATATTAGCGACCTGACAACGGCTGGTGACAATAAATACGTATCTGACATAAAAACATCAGTATTAATCTATCATATAATTTGACTGATAAACACGTGGCATTACGTATTATGTATTTAATGGACACATCCATGTCAGAAATTTTCACATATTAGATATAAACATATTAAATATAATAAACGCTCAGACTAAATTTGTACACAACCTACTATTGAATATTTTTCCACTTAAAATTCCGTCCTCTTCAGATGACATTCCTAATAATTAACACCTCCGACCCCCCTCCCCTCCCACCCCTCATCTTCCCTCATCCTCTCTTCACCGTAACACGCTTGCATGGTTTAACTTTTTCAATTTTTAGTACACAAATAATCTTGATGAAGAGAACATTGTTCTCGAAACATGTAGATTGTATAATCTAACACAGTGGTGAAAACAAAGTGATTTGTGTTTTATTTTAATAATGTCACCACAAAGTTCAAGCCTTCTTTCAGAAGAAAAAATATTCTTCGAACAATTAATACAGGGAGTTATTAATGGCAACGAAAACGTTACATTGTATTTAATTTTTATCTATTTATTGAATACTCATGCTTCTATTATTTTTTTGGTAATAATAATTATTCAATGAATAAACCAAAATGAACCAGATGATTCCTTAAAAATGATTACGGGCACCAAGGGGTTGCTGGACTGGGCTACGGCAGATAATATATTTTCGAACTTATAATGAATAAATAACTTTCTTCACCAGCGGGCAGCAACCAGGACATGGCTCTGTGTAAAATAAAGTGGACACGATTAAAAGAGGGGTTCTATTTGGTGGTTGGCTATTTATGTAGGTACCTAGAACGTCGGAACAGGGTTGAATAGGGTGTTGAATATGTGAAGTGAGATAAATGTGGTGAAGAATTTGGACGTGGACTTCTGGAATAACCGATAAAAGGGATTTTATTTAAGTTGTTGAGTAAATTGTCGGAAATTCTGGGTTTTGTAAATAACCTCAGGAGTGTTTTGGTTTAAACCTGTTTAAAATTTTGAAATATTTACTGAAAATATAAGCCACAAAGCAACTTGCGGTCATGATTCTCACTTAATGATCTGATTGGTTGGTGGTTTGAGTCCCATTCCAGGACATTTATTTTACTATTTTCATAGCACAAGCTTTTAGGAAATTAATTTTCCTATTTTTATTGCACAAGCTTTTAGTTAACTTTAAGAATATTGAAGTGACATGAATTCCGCTTTCGCATCTCTATTTTAAAAAAAGAACCAGGAAAACATATTTACGCAGGGATGGAATGATACATGTAATATAATTTCTTTCTTTTGTCTATTCTTATGCGCACTATGTTCATCATTCACCAAAGGGAAAACAATGATAAATCTTAAAATATGATAGTAAAAGAAGTCGAATATCGTTTTGAAGTGCACGCTACACACAAATTATAGTTTGAGTTTTTCAGCAATTCAGTGGTACACTGGTGAATGAATTTTGCAAATATGAACAGAAGACATTACTAAATTGAGTGGCGAACGTGTCTTTCCAATGACAACGGTTTCATTTAACAATACTGTTTTATATTCAATCTTAAATATTTTTTTCGTTGCACAAATGAGGTATGTATTCATTTCTGAATCGCGAAAAATGAATAGAAACTACTAAATTTCACTACATTTTCATATATTTTGAACATTGTTTAGACTGCGAGAGAAACACACAACGAACTACATATTTAATTAAAATTGTTATGATGTGCAGAGAAGAATTCTTTAAAATTTACTGTGGCAAGATGAGGTGGTCAGAGCTTGGAAGTAACTAGCTGTCGAAACTAGAACTAGAAGTCCAATCAGAGCAAAATATCACTATATAATTAATTCACATATATGATTACATATTTTGTAACAAATATTACTTTATGATATAAATAAAAAATAATTTTATATAAAAATAATAATATCACCTTGTTTCTGATTCACAGAACTAATCAAATATAATAATTTTGTTGTCTGTTCGTCTGTCTTTGTCTGACCCGTATTTTCGCATAGCGTCCGTAATTTCGTTTGAATTCATGACTAACAAAACGGTCGGAGATGGGGCTTGAACCCCGGGCCACTGAACCCGAACTGGCCGATTAACGTATGTGGCTGCGACCGCCTCTCCGAAGACCGCCAAAAAGATGCTATAAATATATACTACGGCTTCTCAAAGACTCGAATAAATGTTCCGTCATTTTTGACGGTACATCTATTTGTTGTCCATTAGCGAGTTCAGCTAGTCTAATTATATAACATAACTGAGCATGCTTGTTGTCGATTAGAGCCGAGTAAACCTGATTCAGTGTCACCGACCCGAGCGTGACGACTCACTTTCGTTCTCACTTTAATAAAAAGTAACCCATTAAAAACAAGTTTTTATTTTACTCCCTTTCTTTGTAAATTAAGTTTACCATCATGTAATTAAATAATTGAGTGACTGAAAATGAAACATGTCTAGAAAAATATCCTCTATAGAGACTCCGTTTATTCCGGGGTAATCCTGACTATGTTTGTTAAAATTCGGGACAAGCAAGTGAATGTAATTCGGCATGACAGTATGAAATAATGTATTGAGAAAAATCGAAATACTTTTGAACTATTTGTAATTAAAATAAAATAAAAGCCTTAATTGAAAAATCGAAATACTTTTGAACTATTTGTAATTAAAATAAAATAAAAGCCTTAATTGCAACAGAATATTAAAAAAAAAACTATATTGTTTTATTATAAAGATATTATTTATTTGTAAAAAAATCCTCATTTCTTTGTTTATTACGAGGCGTGAAAGAATTCACCGATTAAGTTTAAGAATAATTTATTTTGTATTTTCCGAAAATATCACATAAAACAGTGCACGCAATGAGACGACAATTTTGTGGTAACTATTATTTATATTTTCAATAATATACTTCCTTCGATTTTGTGTCACGATGCTTTATAATAAATAATTATACTTCGCCTAATTTGAAACGCTTTTTTTTATGACATTAAATAGCTTTCGAGAATATTCCGCACGTAAATAGGTACTCTGGTACTTTAATTCGCTGCTTGATAATACTCACACTAAACGCCCATTCGCTTTTGTGGCATTCGTCTGTTGTCACATCAAACTGTTGCGTGGTAATAGTACCGCTTGTTTATATAGAGGCGGATATTTAGAAAATCCTCTGGTATAATATTGTGTATTGCAGACCCTTCTAGTTCTTTCTAATTTATTCCCGACGTTCAGAGTTGGGAAACCCTCAATTATAAGCAGTTTATCTTGATTCTAGCATCTCGAAATAATAATAAAACAAACAACTGGGAATGTTCCCCTTTGATTCCAATCTTCTCGTCTGTTCCCGCTGGGTGTAAATGTTGAATACATCTGTAACCGCCGAAAAAGCCGCGTGGCCCATCCAAGATTCATGTTGATGTTTGTTATGCGCTTACCTTCATTTGAATAGCATCAAGTTTTACAAATTATGGTGAAGTTAAGACGAAAACGAGGCCGCAAAACGGCCGAGACCCCGCCGGGCTCCCCAGACCGCAACCCCGGGTCTGGGAGACCGGTAGCGACCAATCTGAAAGTTTCCCAAAATCACCGCGACTTGGGATAAGTTTCGGGTAATTGATACAGGTCTCACGGGGACATATTTCACACCTAACTACTGTTTCAGAAGTGTTCTAGACCGCGTGATATATATATATTTGGTGTACTAACAAAGAAAGCGCCTATTGGAGACAAAGTAATATATTATTAACATCTAAGGGTACTTAATTGCTTTACTGAATTATTTTCTAACCGAACGATACAATATTTATGAATTTATATGTTTTTAAGAGCGTAACCTAACCTAACCTAACCTAACCTAACCGAACGATACAATATTTATGAATTTTTATGTTTTTAAGAGCGATCGTTTTTAAGAGCGACATAATTAATTTGAGTTTTAGTTTTAGATGATAGAAATAAATATGTAACCCCTAATTAGACTTTTTGAAGCCATTTTATTGATTAATTCAAACATCATTGTGACGAAATCAATACATCTTTTTATCTATCTTAAGCATCTAGTTTTAGATAACAAATACTCAACGTCACCGTGATGCGTGGTGATACAAGACATTTAAGGCTTTTACGAATAATTTTGTGTATTTTAAAAACTAAAACTTGAACAGGATGTTGACCAATGTCGATGAATGAAAAGATTTCAGGATTATGCGTTAATGTCGACCATTTAGTGATTGTATTAAATTAATATGTAATACTATGAACTATGTTAATTAAATAAATAAAACTAGCTTAGTTAAACACTACTTATATAGGTGGTGTTTAACTAAGTTAGTTTTATTTATTTAACTATAATGTCTCACCACCAATTATTGCTTCTTTCGAAAACTATGTTAATGATGAGAAATTAATAAAAACCATAAAAATATAATAAAATTAGAATGCATGGAAGATTATGCATATATGTATATATATATATATATATGTTAAATCGAAGGCTTTCACGGGTACAATATGTGTTAGTTCTAACTATTTTGGGGGTAACCCGCGTCAAATTCTGGTCGTCAGGACCAGTCGTCTGCCGACGTTTCGAACAGATCTCACTGTTCATCTTCAGGGCGCCTTGTCGATGAGCTGCTTCTCCAAAAAGCGTACAACCGTTTGGGTCCGGAGCTCACCGTCAAGGCGTCGCTGGAGAAACCCACTCCTCCGCAAACACCTGACGCAGAATTTTTCAAACTTTCACTTGAC